>JBBPBX010006307.1:0-25574 GCA_038048925.1 Garcialebias charrua
TGGTCCTGTGGTGTACCCGCATGCTCTTCTCCTGCCACAGTTCTCACAGACTGTTCTAACAACCCCACAGGTCAACTCCGAGGTGCTCTCACTTGAAGTGTTGCAGGAGAAACAGAGAAATGACCCAGTTCTAAGTAGGGTGATGTTCTTTGTAGAGAGAAAGTGGAGACCTTCCAGAAGGGAACGTGTCAAGGAGTCATCAGAAGTCCTCAAGCTTTTGAAAGGCTGGGAAAAGCTTGTATTGAGAGATGGAGTCCTGCAACGGGTAGCTAAAAACCCTGTCACAAAGAAAAAGTCCTACCTTTTTGTGGTCCCACGCTCACTGCGCCAGAAGGTGTTACAAGGTGTTCACGATGAGGCTGGTCATCAGGGTCAGCAACGGACCCTGTACTTGACGAGACAGAGATTTTATTGGATTGGCCTAGTGCGTGATGTTACTGAGTATGTACAACACTGCAGACGATGTGTTGTCAGCAAGTCGCCAGAGCCAGAAGCCAGAGCTCCTTTGAAAAACATAAGGACCTCTGAACCTCTTGAACTTGTCAGTATTGATTTCTGGACTGCTGAGGATTCTTCAAACAGTTCACTGGATGTGCTAGTAGCTACTGACCACTTCACAAAGATGGCACACGCTTTCTTGTGCCCCAATCAGTCAGCTAAAGCAGTCGCACACCAGCTGTGGAACAATTATTTCAGCATCTATGGGTTTCCCAAGCGACTACATTCCGATCAGGGGGCCACTTTTGAGAGTTTGCTTATTGCAGAGTTACTGAATGTGGCAGGCGTGCAAAAGTCCCACACTACACCTTATCACCCTATGGGTAATGGCTCATGTGAGAGAATGAACCGGACTCTAGGCAACATGATTCGAGCATTGCCACCAAGAGCTAAACATCGTTGGCCTGAGGCCCTGAAATCTCTGACATTTGCCTACAATTGTACCGTGCATGAGACGACAGGATATGCTCCATTCCTGCTCATGTTTGGAAGGGTGCCACGTCTTCCGGTGGACGTCATCTTTGGTTCAGTGCTCAGTGATCCGGAGGTGGTGGACTATGATCGCTACGTGGAGTCACTACGAAAGGACATGAGAGAAGCTATGGCTGTAGCCCAGTTAACGGCAACTAAACAGCTCCAGCGTCACACTGAGCTATACAACCGGAGAGTACGTGGTGTACTTGTGGAAGTGAACGACAGAGTGCTGCTGGCCAACAAAGGAGGACCTGGAAAAAGGAAGCTTGCTGACCGCTGGGATAGCACGGTGTATGTGGTGATTGGAAAAGATGATGAGAACCACACTTTCAGGATCCAGAATCCCACTACAGGCCAAGTAAAAGTGGTCCACCGCAATCTGATAATGCCAGTAAACTTTCTGCCTCTACCTGAGGACAACCATGATGACCAGGAGGAGGCTGTACTATCTCAAACATCAAGTTCACTTGACCCAAGTGCTGGGAGGTCAGCCATCAGTGATGCTATTTCTGACTCAGCAGAGTTTAGAACAAGAGCGTGGGTATCTGACCTACCTTTGGGAGCAGGCAGTGAGACAGATGTGGAGGATGCTGAGCAGGTGGAGGGCACCGTGCTGGAAGGAGCCACAGGACCTGCGTTGACGGACAGCAGTTCAGCAGACTCTGGTTGCTCAGCAGTCCTGACGGCTTGCCCAGAGACATTTCCGGCTCCTGTTACTGACACTCTCACTGACATACCTGCTACAGTAACTACTACAGTGACAGTAGTTGATGGTGCGACTGACCGTAGATCTAGAGCTGGACGGTTGTTGAGACCAGTGACCAGATTTATTGAAATGATGCACCAAAGAACAGCATTAGTCTGATAAGTTCTTGTATATGAAAAAAAAACTACAGTTTAATTTGTTTCAACTTTGACCTAGAGGTGTTGTAACAATTTTCATATTTCATGTTTGTTTTGCTATTTGGGAGGTGAGTTTGCAGTTACACATTAACAAAATATGTAAATGGGCATATTTTTTTTTTCCCTTATGTATGTAGATGGGGTTTGGCCAACCTTTTCTCATACTGATCCTCTCAGGATAGTCTAGTGACTGGGTGTTTGTAACTGTGAATTTGATGTGATTGTACCTCACAAGCGATTTTGGAAACGGTGGTTGTATATTGGTTTCCTGTGCAATTGAATAGTGGTCTTATTCCATTTATGTATATGTGCCTGTACTGTTTTTTTTTTCTCTTACTTGCTTTCATTTGGTTGTTTTGTTTTGGTTGTTGTAATGGGGCAAGTGGAATTCAGCAGGAGGGAGTGTAACATAGTTAATATTGAATATAATTCCACTTGTCATTACTTCCAAGTTTAGGTTCATGTGTAATGGGTGAAACAGCGCCCCCTCTGGCTGATTGGCGGTTATAAATATTGTGAACACAGACATCTCATTGCCAGTTCATACGAGATGGGCATGAGGTAGGTCCACTGAGTTAAACGCTCCAGTAAAATATTATGTTAGCTTGATGCTGACATGAAATGATTTTCCTCATAAGGTGCTGTACCCGCTGTGATGAACCTGATTTATGATCAGTCCATATTCTGTTCTGTACAGGTACACATTATTTTATTTATTTGTATTTCTGTTTAATATTAATGTTGTAAATACGGCAGTTGGCCAGTTCATACGAGATGGGCATGAGGTGCTGTACCCGCTGTGATGAACCTGATTTATGATCAGTCCATATTCTGTTCTGTACAGATAAACAACGTTTCACCTCATCCTGTCTCCTGGTCCTTAATAACACAACGCAGACCTGATTTATTCTGAACGAATTCACCATTTGATGAGGTTACATATATATATATATATATATACATATACAGTAGATGGATAGATAGATAGATAGATAGATAGATAGATAGATAGATAGATAGAAGCTGTGCTTGCAAATAACCCTAAAATTGTACGTAAATGATCATGTATGAGGAACTTGAGAAACTTTTTGAATGAACTGTTACAAAATGTTTAAAATTAGAGCTGCTTTAAAGTTACATGAATCCATTTTAGTCTTGATTATATACTGACTAGCCATTAGCTCCTCCGTCCAACTGGACCCAATTCTCCAAACTGAGGTTCTGCTCCATCCATCCATCCATCCATCATCTTTTACTCGCTTCTTTTCAAGTCACGGGGGTCATGGTGTTCATATCCAGCATTTGCTGTGTGAGAGGTGGGGGACACTCTGGACAGGTCTCCAGTCCATCACAGGCACAGGTAAGTTAGTAATTTACAACTCTCATACTTCAAAATGGCAAATATCCTTTTGAGTGGAGGCAGTGGGCTCTCCTCTCTAAGCTGCTCGAGGCAGCGTCTTTTATGAAGTTACTTGAGTCTTTGTTCCAGTCAGGCTTCTAAAGTGAACTCTTTGAATCCTTAATCCAGCAGCTTAGAGCCACTATAATGGAAAATGAACACAGACAAAGAGCTAGCTTTGTTAGCACACTTGTTGCTAACAACAACAGCTTTCTGTTGGACCGTGTTGTTTGAACTGGGTGTGTGTGTGTGTGTGTGTGTGTGTGTGGGTGTGTGGTGGGTATAATCCCCAGACTGCTTTCTTTGATTATTGCTTTAGTTAATACATTCCGTCTGACTCTGAACTGGATGGCTAACTTCAGTTGCATTTGTTTCCAGTGTTGCCTTCAAACATTGATTTGTATCCATCTTTGTTTTTGTCCCAAACTGAACTTTTCTTTGGCGTTAGACTTGAGTCAGTTCATGCACCTGCAGCCCTGCAGCGCAAATACAAGCTTCAGTTAGTTGAGACACTTAATTTCTTTGCAGCTTGGACTAAAATAGCTTTCTGCTTTGGACAGCTTTGCCTGTAAAGGCAGTTATAAAAGGATTTTGCCTTAAATATTTGCCATCACAACCACTGGTATGAGCACACCCGGAGGTCTGAGCAGATAAATACCAGAGTCTTCCTTTAATGTAAGTGCCAGGAACTTGGACCATGACTGCCAGCCATGTGGGACGGACAGCCTCCCTGACATGAGCAACAAACCAGAGATAGGCTGGGTTCACTGATCTGTGAAGATTCATTTTATCTCTTTTTTTTTTTTCATTCAACCTTTATTTATACAGGCTAGCCTCGTTGAGTCACGGGGACTCATTTACAAGAGGGACCTGTCTCACTCACACCAAACAACCATCCACTCTCACACTCACACCTAGGGTCAATTTAGAGTCACCAATCAGCCTAACAAGCATGTTTTTTGGTCTGTGGGAGGAAACCGGAGTACCCGGAGGAAACCCACGCATGCACGGGGAGAACATGCAAACTCCACCCAGAAAGGCCCCGGACCGGGATTTGAACCGGCAACCTTCTCGCTGAGAGGCTGGGAGCTATCAGCTTCCATTGAAGCCTGTTGTCATACCAGGTCCAAATCCTTAAACCCTGGAAACATTTCAGATAAATGTACAAGTATTTGATGGGTTTAAGTGAAAGAGCAAAAAAACATTTTCAACATTTGAGCTGTTCATCTTGGTGGAAAATGTTTGCTTCATTGCTGGTGGGAAACATGCCTCTCTTTTTAACGAACCACACTCTGTGGCATCGACTCCATTCTCCTTTTTTAATTTCACCCTACACTTTGGGAATCTCCCGTTTCACAGCCTGTTGATGTGTGTCTGCCAGAAACGTGGAACTGGATCTTTGAGGAGTTCTTTGCGTACGTGTCCGACGTGGCCATGCTAACACCAGGTGGTTCAGGGAGTAGAAAGAATCCAGCTAACTTGTTTATTCGACCCTGGCCTGCTGTTAAATCATAATGAGCGACTGAGAGACTGTTTACAGAGACATTTGAACTGGGTCTGGAGCATTATTAACTTCTGCTGCTGATGTTGTTTCTAAAGCTCAGTTTCAGTCAGGTCAGCTCAGAAGTTGGCCTGTTCTGAGTCAATCAGGGGCAAATAAAAGCTCCAGTCATGTCTGCTGCTCTTCAGTAGCCTCCAGTAGCAGTGACAAGTGAAAGTGAGGGTGAAGAAAGGCCATACTGGTTTTCCTCACTTGAAATATTTATGTCATTCATTAAAATGGGGGCAGCAGGTCCTGTCCAAAATTAATCAATGTCTTACAGCTCAATAAACTTGTAAACTCTTAAGGATGTCAACATCTTCATCCCTAAAAGAGTGACCTGAAGATGAGTCCTGGCCTGAGGATGGGCAGCACGGTGGCACAACTGGTAGAGCTGCTGCCTCTCAGCGAGAAGGTTGCCGGTTCAAATCCCGGTCCGGGGCCTTTCTGGGTGGAGTTTGCATGTTCTCCCCGTGCATGCGTGGGTTTCCTCCGGGTACTCCGGTTTCCTCCCACAGACCAAAAAACATGCTTGTTAGGCTGATTGGTGACTCTAAATTGACCCTAGGTGTGAGTGTGAGAGTGGATGGTTGTTTGGTGTGAGTGAGACAGGTCCCTCTTGTAAATGAGTCCCCGTGACTCAACGAGGCTAGCCTGTATAAATAAAGGTTGAATGAATGAATGAAAAGGATGTTGCAACATCAGCCTTGACTTATCCTTGATAGAGAAGAATGATGCTGGTGAAGACTCTCAGTCGTCCAGGACATGATAAAATCAAATAAAAAGTGTTCAATACAGAAACAACTGGACTTTATTTGTTACAGAAGACGTTTCGCTTCTCATCCGAGAGGCTTTCTCAATTCAAAGGGCAGAGTGTGGAAGCACATTTTTTAAAGTGCTGACAGAAGGCACACACACACACACACACACATCTACTGTATGTAAATTGACAAATCACACCTCAACAGCAGAAGAACGATGGTTTGAGAGAGGAGTGAAGGAGCCATCTTTGTGAAGAGAAACCGTCCATCATTAAACAGAGGTGGATTTCTCCATGTTCAACTGTCCCCCTCTTGCTAGTATCACTCAGCCCCTTGTGAATAGCAAGCAGCCGGTGTTGCCAGATCTCGCTACAGAAACAAGCGACCAGCTCCATGAAAACAAGCCCAAAACAAGCCTAGCTGGCAACCCACCCCATTGTGTAAAACAAAGGCCGTTTTTAAACAGTATAAACATACATTTATTATGGCATTACTTATAAACAGCAAAATTATTCTAAACACTTTAAAGAACATATCCACTCTAAAAAATAAAAATACATTTTGCGTATTTATACAAATTAATCCCATTAAGCCTCTGGGACTCATTTACCAGAGAGACCTGAATTTTAAACAAAGAGTGATGACAACAATGGACAACGACAACAACAAACAATAATAAAAGATGCGTACACATTTTTTTTTATTAAACAGCAAACTCATAGTAAGCAAAGTCAACAAAAAACTTTCTTGAATCTCTATCCTGAATCATGCTTTAAGTGTGCGCTCTTTCTCCCATACTTTATTATATTTTTTCCCATATTTCCCCCACTTATTGGAGCTCATTTTAGCGTGGTCTTGTTACTCTAAACAAAGAATAAAGAACAAAGAATAAACCTTAAAATAACTTCAGGAGTACATTTTACATGTAACATATATACAGATAAGCAGCACATTAGCATGAAGCACCACAGATGACACCTCACTGCCCGCGTTACTAGCTGGAGATTTCTTAAAGCAGCCTTCATTGTGATACACCTTCATAAAGATGTAAGAAACAGTGTAAGCATCACACACAAAAATACACCAATCTTTTATCCTTCTCATCAGTGCAAGGAAACTTACAAGTCATCTGTATTCTGCTCAAGCTCTACTCGTCATTACTTGCGCGCTTATATTGTTTTTACCGCTGAATAAACATCAGCCTGTCTGTCCAACTGCACCTGAATGTAACATCCACCTTTACGTAACATACGTGAAAGGGGGGCGTGAAGGGACAAACTACCTACCACTCGTATTAATTTGTGCTTTCACTCGGACAGAAAAACAAGCCCAAATAAGCGACTTAACATTCAAAAGAAGCCCAAGAAACCACGCCAAGCGACGCACCAAAGTTATACGCGACTGCAGGAAAAAACAAGCCCAAGGTTGCTTATAATAAGCGGACTTGGCAACTATGCAAGCAGCCATCAGGGCATTAGCAACTGGTCGTTAGGCTGATGGTCCTCCTTTATCATGTGAACAACTAGTTCTGTATGTCATCAGCAAACTGGTTGATCCACCATGAGAAGGTGCTATTTGTCTAAGACTGAGGGGCCGTTTACACGGCGCACATTTTGAGTGAAACCACAGCTTTCTCTCTGCGGTTCTGCTGATCATTTACACAACACCAGTGGACCCCCTCTTTGAATCCGGAGGTTTCTGAATCCACCTCTCAGAGTGGAGGTTTTTCGCTGACCCCCCATTGATAAACATCTCCAGCTGAGCCTTTGTTTGAACCACATGCGTGCACACATGCACAGACAGACGGCATTTCTATCAACAACAATGGCGGTGGACACACACCGCTTTCTGAACTATGACTGATGGAATATATTTTGAGTCTCATATTTAATTAATCTACACCTGAATCTAGCTGCTGTGTGCAACATCTGTGTTGGAAGAGACACAGCTGGATCCAGTTCTAATATTGCTGTTTATTGAACGAGGCAGGCGGATATGTCACGCGTCGCGCTGCACTATAACATACTAAATGTGCTAAATAATAACAGTTTAACAGTAATAAACTGTATATATGTTAGCGTGGGAGATGTATAAAGTTATCTGAGCTAAATGAAGCTATCTGGATTCATGTTACGTGATTTAAACGATGCGTAACATGTTGTGTGTTATTAAAGTTGAAAATGAAGACACCAGGTTTATTTTTTATTTATTTATTCAACACCACAAACTGTATGTCACACAAACACTGGTAATCAAACTGAACACCATTAAAAACACATTAACTAAACTGTAACTACACTAATGAACTGGACTCTGCTGTTTTCATCCTGGATACTGGACCCACGTTCAAACGGGTCCGCATGGTGGAACGACAGCTTCTTGACCTTGCAGGAAAAAATAAACATAAAAATTCAGTTGGTTATTGTGTGATCGAAGTAAACACAAGCAAACATTATTAAGAACGTTGATTTACCTGCTGTGAATCAGCTGATTATCATGGACTAAAGTCCGACATCGTCGACTCGGTTCTGGTCCACTCAGCGACTGGTGTGGAGCTTGTTAGATGAAGCGGGTCCCACTTGGCGTCAAATCTGTCAACTCTTATCCAAAATTCAGCTTTAACTTGTTGTTAAAGCTCCACAGACATGATTTTTGTACTTTTCATAAAATGGCTCAACATATATACAGTATATATTATCATTGAACTATGTTCGTTTTTGCAAATAAAATGTTAAATTTATGGAAAAATCAATTCTAAATTGGTTTAAATTTCGCGCCGTGTTTCTCCCTAAACTTCCGGTATTTTCCGTCACGTGATCGTGACGTAAGCTCCAGACTCCGCTCGAACGCGCACATTGAAAAACAATGGAGGAAGACACAAACGTATCCGACGAATTTAGCAATTTAAAAGTTTAGATTTTAGCGATTTGTCTTCAGTGAAGCCAAAGTTATTTCGAGTGATCAACAAGAAACAGCAGGTTATAATTTTTTTTCTGCTGCTGCTGTTTTTTGTAGACTTTTCACGTTCAGGAAGTGAGCAGGTCTCTGGAGTTACAGGAGCTGCAAGTTGACGAGGCTGAAGGCATTCTACAACATCTAAATCGTTTACACAGCACTGAAATGGTAATATATTAATTAATGTTTCTAATAATTATTCAACATTAATTTATAGTTTAAAAAATGAGTCCCTTTTAAAATATCTGTTAAATATTTTAGATGTTTATTCTAACATACGTTCTGAAATGTTTAACTAGTTTTTATTTGTGTATTTTTATCCATCAAGATTTTTTTATTTTGTTGTAAATTTACATTTATTTAAAACAAAAACAATTTTAGATGCATCTTTATGAATCCGTTTGATTTCATCCGTCCTGTTTGGTCCAAAAAATGCAGCTGAGATGTCTTGACTGGAGACCTGTCCAGGTGTCTCTGTGATGGACTGGAGACCTGTCCAGGTGTCTCTGTGATGGACTGGAGACCTGTCCAGGTGTCTCTGTGATGGACTGGAGACCTGTCCAGGTGTCTCTGTGATGGACTGGAGACCTGTCCAGGTGTCTCTGTGATGGACTGGAGACCTGTCCAGGTGTCTCTGTGATGGACTGGAGACCTGTCCAGGTGTCTCTGTGATGGACTGGAGACCTGTCCAGGTGTCTCTGTGATGGACTGGAGACCTGTCCAGGTGTCTCTGTGATGGACTGGAGACCTGTCCAGGTGTCTCTGTGATGGACTGGAGACCTGTCCAGGTGTCTCTGTGATGGACTGGAGACCTGTCCAGGTGTCTCTGTGATGGACTGGAGACCTGTCCAGGTGTCTCTGTGATGGACTGGAGACCTGTCCAGGTGTCTCTGTGATGGACTGGAGACCTGTCCAGGTGTCTCTGTGATGGACTGGAGACCTGTCCAGGTGTCTCTGTGATGGACTGGAGACCTGTCCAGGTGTCTCTGTGATGGACTGGAGACCTGTCCAGGTGTCTCTGTGATGGACTGGAGACATGTCCAGGTGTCACTGTGATGGACTGGAAACCTGTCAATTCAAACAATAAATGATATTCAACTAATTTTTTAAAATCACATAAATACTTTATTACTGGTATATATATATTGTTCCCTGGGCTGCCACCTTACCGTGGTGGAGGGGTTTGAGTGTCCCAATGATCCTAGGAGCTATGCTGTCAGGGGCTTCATGCCCCTAGTAGGGTCACCCAAGGCAGACAGGTCCTAGGTGAGGGACCAGACAAAGTGCAGCCCAAAAACCCCTATGATGAGTGAAATAAATGGACTAAGTTTTCCCTCGCCCGGACGCGGGTCACCGGGGCCCCACTCTGGAGCCAGGCCCGGAGGTGGGGCACGCTGGCGAGCGCCTGGTGGCCGGGCTTTTACCCATGGAGCCCGGCCGGGCACAGCCCGAAGAGGAGACGTGGGTCCCCCTTCCCATGGGCTCACCACCTGTGGGAGGGGCCAAAGGGGTCGGGTGCAATGTGAGATGGGTGGTGGCCGAGGGCGGGGACCCTGGCGGTCTGATCCTCGGCTACAGAAGCTGGCCATTGGGACATGGAATGTCACCTCTCTGGTGGGGAAGGAGCCTGAGCTAGTGTGTGAGGTTGAGAGGTTCCGACTAGAAATAGTCGGACTCACCTCAACGCATGGCTCTGGCTCTGGAACCAGTTTCCTTGAGAGGGGTTGGACACTCTTCCACTCTGGAGTTGCCCCTGGTGAGAGGCGCCGAGCAGGAGTGGGCATACTGGTTGCCCCCCATCTTGGTGCCTGTACGTTGGGGTTCACCCCGGTGAACGAGAGGGTAGCCTCCCTTCGCCTACGTGTGGGGGGACGGGCTCTGACTGTTGTTTGTGCCTATGCACCAAACGGCAGCTCAGACTACCCACCCTTTTTGGAGTCCTTGGAGGGGGTATTGGAGAGTGCGCCTCCTGGGGACTCCCTTGTTCTACTGGGGGACTTCAACGCTCACGTGGGCAATGACAGTGAGACCTGGAGGGGTGTGGTTGGGAGGAACGGCCCCCCTGATCTGAACCAGAGTGGTGTTCTGTTATTGGACTTCTGTGCTCGTCATGGATTGTCCATAACGAACACCATGTTTAAGCATAAGGGTGTCCATATGTGCTCTTGGCACCAGGACACCCTAGGTCGCAGTTCGATGATCGACTTTGTTGTCGTCTCATCTGATCTGCGGCCGCATGTCTTGGACACTCGGGTGAAGAGAGGGGCGGAGCTGTCAACTGACCACTACCTGGTGGTGAGTTGGCTCCGATGGTGGGGGAGGATGCCGGTCAGACCTGGCAGACCCAAACGTATTGTGAGGGTCTGCTGGGAACGTCTGGCAGAGTCTCCCGTAAGACGGAGCTTTAACTCCCACCTCCGGGAGAGCTTTGAACACGTTCCGAGGGAGGCGGGGGACATGGAGTCCGAGTGGGCCGTGTTCCGCGCCTCTATTGTCGAGGCAGCTTATCGGAGCTGTGGCCGCAAGGTTGTTGGTGCCTGTCGTGGTGGCAACCCTCGAACCCGGTGGTGGACACCGGCAGTGAGGGATGCTGTCAGGCTGAAGAAGGAGTCCTATTGGGCCTTTTTGGCTTGTGGGACCCCGGAAGCAGCTGATAGGTACCGGCAGTCCAAGCGGCATGCGGCTCGGGTGGTTGCTGAGGCAAAAACTCGGGCGTGGGAGGAGTTCGGAGAGGCCATGGAGAATGACTTCCGTACGGCTTCGAGGCGATTCTGGTCCACCATCCGGCGTCTCAGGGGGGGAAAGAGGTACGCGACCAACACCATTTATGGTGGGGGTGGCGTGCTGCTGACCTCAACTCGGGATGTTGTGAGTCGGTGGGCGGAATACTTCGAAGACCTCCTCAATCCTACTGGCACGTCTTCCACTGAGGAAGCGGAGCCTGGGGACTTTGGGTCAGGGTTCTCCGATCTCTGGTGCTGAGGTCGCCGAGGTGGTTAAAAAGCTCCGCGGTGGCAAGGCTCCGGGGGTGGATGAGATTCGCCCGGAGTTCCTTAGGGCTCTGGATGTTGTAGGGTTGTGTTGGCTTACGCGACTCTGCAATATCGCGTGGACATCGGGGGCAGTTCCCTTGGATTGGCAGACTGGGGTGGTGGTTCCCCTATTCAAAAAGGGGGACCGTAGGGTGTGTTCCAACTATAGGGGGATCACACTCTTAAGCCTCCCTGGTAAGGTCTATTCAGGGGTTCTGGAGAGGAGGGTCCGTCGGATAGTCGAACCTCGGATTCAGGAGGAGCAGTGTGGTTTTCGTCCTGGTCGTGGAACACTGGACCAGCTCTACACCCTCAACAGGGTCCTGGAGGGTGCGTGGGAGTTTGCCCAACCAGTTTACATGTGCTTTGTGGACTTGGAGAAGGCATTCGACCGCGTCCCTCGGGGGGTTCTGTGGGGGGTACTCCGGGAGTATGGGGTACCAGGCCCTTTGATAAGGGCTGTTAGGTCCCTGTACGACCGGTGTCAGAGCTTGGTCCGCATTGCCGGCAGTAAGTCAGGCTCGTTTCCGGTGAGAGTTGGACTCCGCCAAGGTTGCCCTTTGTCACCGATTCTGTTCATAACTTTTATGGACAGAATTTCTAGGCGCAGCCAAGGTGTTGAGAGGATCCGTTTTGGTGACCTTAGAATCGCTTCTCTGTTTTTTGCAGATGATGTGGTCCTACTGGCTTCATCAGTTCGTGATTTACAACTTTCACTGGAGCGGTTTGCAGCCGAGTGTGATGCGGCCGGGATGAGGATCAGTTCCTCCAAATCCGAGGCCATGGTCTTGAGCCGGAAAAGGGTAGCATGCCCTCTCCGGGTCGGGGAGGAGGTCCTGCCCCAAGTGGAGGAGTTTAAGTATCTCGGGATCTTGTTCACGAATGAGGGAAAACTGGAGCGTGAGATCGATAGGCGGATAGGTGCAGCGTCCGCAGTGAAGCGGGCGCTGTACCGGTCTGTCGTGGTGAAGAGAGAGCTGAGTCAAAAGGCAAAGCTCTCAATTTACCGATCGATCTACGTTCCCACCCTCATCTATGGTCATGAGCTTTGGGTTATGACCGAAAGAACAAGATCTCGGATACAAGCGGCTGAAATGAGTTTTCTCCGCAGGGTGGCTGGACTCTCCCTTAGAGATAGGGTGAGAAGCTCAGTCATCCGGGAGGGACTCGGAGTAGAGCCGCTGCTTCTCCACATCGAGAGGAGCCAGTTGAGGTGGCTCGGGCATCTGGTTAGGATGCCTCCTGGACGCCTCCCTGGTGAGGTGTTCCGGGCATGTCCCACCGGGAGGAGACCCAGAGGAAGACCCAGGACGCGCTGGAGGGACTATGTTTCTCGGCTGGCCTGGGAACGCCTTGGGATTCCCCCGGAGGAGCTGCTCCAAGTGGCTGGGGAGAGGGAAGTCTGGGCCTCCCTACTTAGGCTGCTACCCCCGCGACCCGACCCCGGATAAGTGGAAGAAGATGGATGGATGGATGGATATATATAACAAAGCCCCGCTTTTCTGTTTAAGGTGTTGGATGATGTGATCAAAACTCCGTACACGTCATCCGAATCCGCTGACACGTCTCTTTGTTCAACTCTTCTTGCCCATGGAGAACTAAAACAACAGAAACGATGAGGGAGAACACGACCCTGATGTTAAAGTGAAAACAAGCTAATTCAAACTATGAGAATAAACATTTTGTGATGCTTCATTTGAGTGTTGTCTTTTTTAAGGCTACAAACTAAAAAATGTTTTATGGTGACATGTTTAGAAAAAAAGTAAACCAGCATCCTTTTGACTTGTGCAGTTTTTATTAAAATTGTTAAAGGTTTGTTTTTGATGAAATCTTATTGAATCTGCATATGGTGCCAAAATTAATGCTTGTATATTTTTAACTAGTTTTATTTGTGTATTTTTATCCATCAAGATTTTTTTATTTTGTTGTAAATTTACATTTATTTAAAACAAAAACAATTTTAGATGCATCTTTATGAATCCGTTTGATTTCATCCGTCCTGTTTGGTCCAAAAAATGCAGCTGAGATGTCTTGACTGGAGACCTGTCCAGGTGTCTCTGTGATGGACTGGAGACCTGTCCAGGTGTCTCTGTGATGGACTGGAGACCTGTCCAGGTGTCTCTGTGATGGACTGGAGACCTGTCCAGGTGTCTCTGTGATGGACTGGAGACCTGGAAACCTGAAAACACAAACTGATATTTTTATTAAAACAGCTGAAAACAATCACAGCTGTCCGCGGGTGACTGGCGCCGACCGGAGCCAATCGGATGATGCGTCACGGACACGGGAGGAGACGTGATCAGGAAGTAAACATCCCTCCTAACAGTATTTGATATAAATTTATTTATATTTATTTATATCAAATACTGTCAAAATAACATATATTGATAAAATAGCTGATCATCAGGGTGTGTGTGTGTGTTTGTTTTGTGTTCATGCAGTCAAATATTAACATTTATGTAAATGTATTATATATATATATATATAGATATATATATATATTAATATAGATATATATATAACAAAGCCAAATTTCTTTTTAAATGTAATGATTGACGTATAAACTACTGTTTTTATATTTATTTATATATAGTGAACAACCATGCAATGTACAACAGAATGAAGGGTGTTTTTCAGAACGTATGTTTGAATAAACTTCTAAAATAAACCAGATAATTTAAAAAGGACTCATGTTTTTAGACTATAAATTAATGTTGAATGATTATTAGATAAATTAATACTGTATTACCGTTTCAGTCCTCTGTAAAACAGTTATCACGATAGCGTTGCTGACACCTGCTGCTCACTTCATGAATGTGAAACCTCTCGTTAAAACAGCAGCAGCAGAAAAAAAATTATAACCTGCTGTTTCTTGTAGATATCTCGAAATAACTTTGGCTTCACTGAAGAAAAATCGCTAAAATCTAAAGTTTTAAATGGCTAAATTCGACGGATGCGTTTGTATCTTTCTCCATTGTTTTCAATGTGCGCGTTGGAGCAGAGTCTGGATGTGACGTCACAGTCACGTGACCGGAAAAACCCGGATTTACCGTGTAAAAAAACGGCGCTAATTTTAAACTATTTTTGAGAGGAATTTTCATTCATTTAACATTGTTTTAGCAAAAACGATCATAGTTCAATCTTAAAATATATATATGTTGTGCCATTTTATGGAAAGTTCAAAGATGATATCAGGGGAGCTTTAAAGAATAACATAGCTTAATAGCACATATCATGAAAATGACAAAATGTTATTCTTTTGATTCCATGAGAATAAAATTAAAGAATAAAAATAGTCTCTTTGTGAGTGAATATGTTCTTAGACTCCAACTAAATGGAATAAATTGTGTTAAATTTCTGTTTACTGAAAGGGCCAGTAAAAAGCATCACTGGAATAGTTCAAAGCATCTCAGTTGACCACGGTTAGGTCCACTACATTATCATCACTGCTTCACGAGCTCGGGTCTGTTTATTGCAGGCTCCTAATATATACAGGTATTCCCAGAGTTACAAACGAGTTCCGTTCCTACGCCCGTTCGCATGTCGAAATTCGCCTTAAGTCAGAAAACACACAGCCGCCACTTATACACGTACATGTACGGTACTGTACAGTTACCAAACACTTAGCCTATCCTAACACAGTACCCTACATACCATATTTTCTGCCTGAAGTACCTTCTGATTCATATATCTGTTGTTGTTATATTATTTTCATTATTTACAAAACAGTTTAGCTGTTTTAACTGGCTCCAAGCAGCTCTTCAGAACAACAACCACCTGTAGCAGCACCATTCTTTGTTTTCATGCATTTATTTAAAAACAGTATCTAGACTCCATTAACCACCTTTTTCTTATTTTTTAGTCAATAGAAAAGAGTCCAGTAAAGAAAAGTCTTATTTCTGCACTGAATGAACTCAACTGTTATTACGTTATAAATTATTTGGTTCTAGGATGAAGTCAGACAAAAACAGTCTAAAATTCAGAAAGGACAGTTTTCAGTTATCGACCGTCCAACTGTTACCCCTGAGAGATTCAGCTGAAAGACCTGGTGCAGCTTTTATTTGAACCTGCAGAGATTTGAACAGCTGATATGAAGCAAACAGACAGGTGTTCAACTGAACTGACCATTCATGCTGTGTTTGGTCTTCTTCGCCATCCATCCATCATCATCTGCTTCAATGTCACGGGGTCAGCAGCTTTACCAGGGAGACACAGGCATCAACAGCCACCTCTTCAGCTCTTATAGGAGGACCCCAAGCCGTTCACAGACCAACTGACTATTTAATAAGTAATACATTACTTTTATGTTTGTAAATTTAATGAAAGACAAACCTTTAAAATTTAAGGACAAAATTTAAACAAATTGTTTTTAAGTCTGTAGTTTATTGTAAAAGCAGTTTCAAAGATCACAGTGTGATGTTTTGCAACTTTATCAAGAACCTTGTGCATATCTAAATCATAAAAGATGTTTTTAATACATCTTTATTGTGAAAATCTATACTAAAATGGAAAATACATGGGTTTAAAGCAAGCAGAGAAGGCAACAAGGTAGGATTATGAATTTGGTTTAAAAATTACAGCTCATAAGATACTCCATTAGAGCATGACATTTCTTCCACAACATTATGTGTCAAAGCCTTTATTGTGTTCTTCTAGTGGTGGATAGTAAATAGCTTAAGGGAGCACTACCGCCACCAAGTGGTAAGAAGAGTTGGATTCTGGACCCCTTCTGTAGGCGGGGTCCAGAAGTGTAATGGAAACACAACCACACCCGAGCTGATCTGAACTGACCCGAGCTGATCCGACCCACACCGAGCAAGTGGAAAAGGGGCTTCATCTGTGTCTTTTCTTGGGCGGTGCACAATCTTGAGGTTGTATCTTTGCAGCTGAAGCATATGTTGCTGACGAGCTGGGGCCATGGAGATTTTTTTTTTTCAACATGTGCTCCACCGGCTTGTGGTTTGACTCAACAATGATCATCTTCCGACATTGGATGACATCACGCCAAAGCTGGCAGGGTCACAGTACTTCGGTGTCATGTACGCATGTTCAGGCTATTGGGCCATCCAACTCACAACAAAGTTGTTGTTCCTGACAATCTTCAACACGTCCTTCGGCAAGTACCGTTTTCTGCATCTTCCATTTGGAATAATACCTGCACAGGATATTTTCCAAAGGCGAGACATATGAAGGAGTCAACTGGTCAACACCCTGTCCAGGAAGCCTCTGGCTAACTTAGACAGCACGCTAAGTGAAGGCATGGAGGACCAGGTCTATTCAGTGTTGAACAGCCTACCAGTAAGTGCCAAAAAGCCTTCAGAGGTACGAGCTGCAACAGCAAACGACCCACAGCTCATCCAGTTAAAGCAAACTGTAGGTTGAAAGCTCAGTGCGTGTCTCGACCCAGTTGAGTTAAACAAAGCAATCAAAAGGCCTCACTATCCCACTTCTGACACCATGTAATATTTTGTACTTATCTTAAAGTCCAACACCCACCATGTTTTCAAATTGCATCGCCATTAATATTTATTAGTTTATTTAAAAAAAATACAGGAGCGATTACTTATATTGTGGAGAAATAACGGTAAATGTGTTATTTCATGATTTATAGCAGATTTTAGCATGCAGCTCCGGGAAAATCTGCTCCTCTCCATATATGGGCATTCACAAGGGCATTCACGTCACCAAAGTGACGCCTTGGAGTTACAGGCGAGCGAAGAAAAGAAAAAGGAAGCATTTTTAAATATTCCCTAAAGCTGCCTGCAGTTGATTAATCCTGCTGTCGCTCACTCATGTCATCATATTCTGAGCGAGCATCCACTTAGACATACTAGTTTAATTCGTTTGATCGAGACAAATTCATTCATTTCCGCATCGACTTTTTATTCTCTCCCCCCGTGACCAGAAAGGCAGCCAGAGCCAGCCGCGCAGCTGAGCTCTGCGTGCGAGCTCCCCGCGTGCTTCCCGACCCTGCTCCTTGCTAGAGGAGAGCAAATGCATACACTCGAGGGAGCAAATTACACCGGCACGAGGAACTTCAAAGGAACGAGGAGCCAGGGACGCGCGCGGCTCGCAGCTCGCTCCTTTGGGCAGATGAGAGCAACAACAGGTCCGCAGCGGTGTTATAAAATAAATAATAAATAAAATCAGAGCGCTGGTCCATATACAGTACACACAAATGCACCAGGAAATATGCAGGAAATATGCAGTTTTCTCCCACTCTCTCTCATAAACCTCCATGGAAACGCACTCCTACCTTTCTGCTTTCTGGGTGGAGATGTCACAAAAGTCACATGACCCTTCGGGACTCTTCGGCCAGGTTTCCGGATTCATTCGGGAATGTTTTTTTTTTTTTTTTTAACCCTCGCCTGGCCCAAATGCAAAAATGAAAATAAAATTCATAAAATACTACAGTAATTCTCCAATATGGTGAATTGTTACTGTCACGGTGGGTGTTGTCCTTTAATAAAGACAATTATCACTGCTTCACGAGCTTGGGTCTGTTTATTGCAGGCTTCTAACATATACACTGAATAACATCACCTCCGTTTAATGTAAGGCAAGTCCATGAAAACAATAATCATGACGATTTACAATACAACATTGTAAATACAACACAGTTATTCCTTTTTGTGGTCAGAAGCAGGGCTTAAAGCGCTCCAGCCGGGGGCTGGATTTCTGGTTTGGAGACAGCCCGCCAGTCCGCCTCAACTTAACTTTGGTTGATAGACAGGGAATTACATCCAATCACATTGAAGCTTGCGTTGTCTTAACCAATTACTAACAGGAAGGTGGGTCTTAGAAAAGCAAGTGTGTATGCGACTTCGCAGTCAAATTATGCAGAGGATGGGAGTTTGTCACGCCGGAATAAAATATAGGTTTATTGGAGAAACAAGTGGCGCTCTGCCTCCTCCATAACTGGAGGTGATTTCGCCTCCTTTTCGAGTGTCCGGCGCCTCCTACTCTGACTGACGATGTGTCCCCTTTGGAACGAATCAAGGCGCGTGGCATGGGTCAAATGACCGATTTCAGAGTAGCAAGAAAGACAGCATCTCAGCGACTCCCTTTAAATTAGTGTCAAAACTACAGATTTTAAACTGTTTTTAAATCGTGTTGATAGGCCAAGTAAAATCAAGAGTTACATTATACATAATCCACGCCACAACTTTTTCTGAAAAGAGTCAAATCTCAAGCGCATTACAGTAAGAAGCTGCAGCCCCCACCCACCGCTGAACACAGAAACAACCTCCCCCTTCCTTTCTGACGGAGGCTCCAAGTTATTTGTCAAGCACCAAATTACAGGAAAAATAAGAAAAAGACGCGGAAGTTGAATGGAGTTTAGTGCGCAATAAAGTCAGCGAGAGCAGGGGTGATTAAGAGGATAGCAGTGGACTCCGTGGCAGATCCGCCTTCTTACCTGTTAAGATCCGCCCTGCGTATCAGCGGTTTGCGCCTCTGGAGCAGATTCGCCCAGCAAGCCAAATGACCGACCCCCCACACTGTCAGGATAACGGACCTGGCACGGATTAGTGAGCCTTAAGTGCTCTGGTGCTGCACAAGCCTCTCGGAACATGGACCCCACACGGATCCGTGCGCCGTAGGCGGATACGCCCTCTAGGTGGAGCTAGGTGCTCCACGTTACGCCCTCTAGGCGGATCTACACGTTTGCGGTCTTTTGCAGCCAGATGGCAGTTGGAAGTTGAACGAGACACACATTCTTTTCCTTCGGCAGATCGAGAACGTCTTGCACTGTAAGTAAACTGTTAATATGCGCTTATTTTTGCTGATGGAAAGCGAGTTAATATATATCAGTCTCTTTGCTGATTTTTAGTAACATTATGTGACAGTGAAATGGTCACTCATTTCCTGAGCATATTTTTTTGTACATTTAGAATTGTTGTAGGAGCTGTGTATCATAACTGGTAACAAGAGCTAGCTGTTTGCGGCGTAAATAAAGTATTCCTGGCTGCAGTAGACGCCAGGTAGACTCAGCTAGCTAGCGAGCACGCAGTCTCCCTTGGGATTAATAATGAAGAATCAAATAGAGAGATGCTCTGAAAACATTAATCTGATTATTGAAAATTCAAGGAATAAGTTGATCCAGGGGCTTCGTTTTTATTTAATTTTATATTTTGAATTGCCAGCTGGCACGATCGGTGCGTCCGCCATTTTGAATAGCCATGCGGCAGCAGCAAACCCATTGCAGCGTCCACCATATTGAAAGCGGTACATCAAAGCGTCCGCCATCACTCTTAGAAACCCCAAGGTGTGTAGTGGCCGGGGCCGGGGTTTGAACCTGTGTCCTTCGGGTCCCAAGTCGGCAGCCCTGCCTCTACACCAACCTTGGGGTGTCTATGAGTGCACACCTATTCACCAGCTCCCCGGGCACTTTCTATGGCTGCTCACTGCACCACCTGGTGGTGGTTGGGTTAAATGCAGAGACGAATTTCGTCTTGTATGGGAAACATACAGTACACAGATGACAAAAATGTGACATTTATTTATTTTATTTATTTATTTTGATTGTTGCAGAACTGCCAGTCAAGTAATACAAAGAAATATACTTAACTTAAAGGTGCACTCTGCAGTTTTTGTAGAACGTAGGACTTAGAAAAATTTTCAACAGGGAAAGCATTCTGGTCCCTCTCCACTCAGAGCCATATATGGCTCTGCTCCCCCTTGCTCTCGCTGCAGCCTCTGAATGCTCTGCCTCCACTACATGTCCTGTGGCAGCCGCTGCGAAGTTCTGTGATTATATGTTAATAAAACGTTCTAAAAAATAAAATAAAAACATGGAGCGCTGGTCCAGCACACCAGAACACCATGAAATCTGCTGAGCCTCGCGCAGCCACGTTGAACCCGAGTTTAATTCGCTCGTGACAAATTCATCATTTCCTCATTTCAGTCATGGAGTCAGTGGAGGAGGAAGCGATCACTTGACTTTTGGCAAAAAAACAAAAGAAAAGTCCAGATCAGGGATGAAGAAGGGGAATTTAATACATTTGTGTCACATACAAAACAGTTTTGCATCGCTTTGCAATCCTTTGAACGAGAACGTGCGCGGCCGCTGGGGCTGGGACAGGCGGGGGCGTGGGTTAGGAGCGTGAGAAGTGAGAAGCTCTGTTTTTATTGGCTGGTTAAAAACTCTGTTTTTATTGGCTGGTTAACGGCGGGTCACTGTGGCTTTTTAGAAATGCTTATTTACCACCTGGAGAAGCAAGGGGACTATAGTTTTTTTTTCAGAGATTACTTTGTCTAACATCAGTCTGTCAGGAGATAGTGACAGAGTGAAGAAATATGTTAAAAATATATTTTTAGAAAACTTAGACTGCACTACAGAAACTGCAGACTGCACCTTTAATAAAACACTGTTCTACAAGTTAATTCCTGTCATTCACACTCACTAATATATTTGGAAAACAGACACCAAAGATTTGTTACTTTTTAACGTGATTATTACAAAGTTTGCTCCTTCCTTAAATATTTAGCTATAGCATTTTTATTTTATTTTGAGTGTTTACAACAGCTATGTGTGTAACACTATTACATAATAATTAATGTAATCTGTAAAAATATAAACAAAATAATGTTCCCTTTTCCACAACTCATTTCTTGTTTCTGAAAATTTTCTTTTAGATGAATAGAAAGACTACACCCGTCACCATCTCCACCATAAGACGGAGAACTCGTGCAGATGTACAGAAGCGACTTCAACAGATAAGGGATGACTACAGAAAATCGACTGACTGTAGGATGACAGAGTTTGACCTTGGACATGATGGTGGACTGTCGTTTGAATACAGTTTAAAAAGACCAAATAATACACCTTGTGCAACCTCAGAATCAGTGTTTGTTTGCGATGCAGAAGGTGGTTTGGAATTGGATGAAGACATGTTTGAGAGACCTGTGGCTGATGACTGTTATGGGCAGGCTCAGTCATCTTCTGAACAGTCTGATGATGAAGTCTTTGAGACACATTCACTTGCTGACAGCATTTCAAACTGGGTTGTACACGTTGGCATTTTTTTGGTTGCTTTGACAGCACTTTGGGGGATACTGCGGATGAAACATCTTGAGCTACCCATGGTAGGACGATGCTTAGGACTAAGACAGAATACTTAATTCTGGAAAGAGCAGGGGGGCAGTACCACTATGTTGGTATTCTGTCATCACTTACAGAATCACTATCTAAGTACATACACACACTGGCAGACAGCTTCACTTTGAAGTTGCAAATAAACATAGATGGACTTTCTTTGTTCAGAAGCTCTAGTTTGCAACTGTGGCCCATTCTTGGTCAATTACGAAGTGTTCCTATGAAAGAGCCTGTAGTAATAGGTTTCGTTCTCTGGACCAAAAAAACCCAGCTCAGCAAAAGAGTTTCTTGCAGATTTTGTCACAGAGTTAAAACAGCTTGAAAAGGTTTTGAATTAGAGGGTAAGAAATTGAGGCTTGAGCTTGACAGTCATTTGTGACACACCAGCCAGGTCCTTTGTTAAAAACACAACGAATCACAATGCCTACCATGGTTATGACAAATGTGAGCAACCTGGAAAATACATAAACAGACGCATGCCATATCCATTCATAGACTATGCTAACAGATACATCATTTGAAACGATGGCTGATGAGGGTCATCATCATGAGGGTCCACATCCGTTTCATGGCAGCCATGTTGGCATGGTGTCGCAGTTTCCTCTAGATTATATGCATTTGGTTTGCTTAGGTGTTGTTAGGCGATTGCTAAATATCTGGTTAAGAGGTCCCTTGAATGTCAGAGTACCTGCAAACATAGTAGAAAGGATGTCAGCAAAACTGGTAGGAATGCGTTCCCATGTTCCTGTTGAGTTTGCCCGTAAGCCAAGATCGCTGAGGGAATTGGATCGATGGAAGGCCACTGAATTAAGGCAGTTTCTGCTGTACACAGGACCTGTAATGCTTGGTGGCTTTCTAGACTGCAGCATGTACAGCAATTTCATGTTACTTTTCTCTGGTATTGCACTAGACTGTCATGCAACACACAATATGCACAGACCTTACTTAGAACTTTTGTTAGTCACTTTGGC
The DNA here is from genome assembly GCA_038048925.1 of Garcialebias charrua. NCBI lineage: Eukaryota > Metazoa > Chordata > Actinopteri > Cyprinodontiformes > Rivulidae > Garcialebias > Garcialebias charrua. Next base: position 22,630 of record JBBPBX010006307.1, read on the forward strand.
GAAATATACAGAAAAGATCAAATTGTTCATAATGTACACGCATTGGTCCACCTACCAGAAGAAGTACAGAGGCATGGTTGCCTTGACTCTTTTTCTGCATTTCCATAAAAAAATTACCTGCACAAGCTGAAAAAGCTAGTCAGAAAACCAGACTTCCCACTTGCCCAAATCATCCGTCGGTTGTCAGAGATAAAAACCACCGATGCTCCTGTAAATGTTTCCTCTTTTAAAAAGCAGCACTTTGTTGGGCCAGTTGTAGGTGGACTGTCAATAAAACCACAACATGGTGAGATGACCTGTGACAAGTGGACAGTTAAAGTTTCATCCAAGAGACAATGTTTTTGTCATTGGAAATGAGTTTTGCTGCATAAACAATATTGTAGAGTGCAGCGACGGAGTGTATGTAATGTACAAGGAATTCTCTGACAAGTCTTTATTCTTCACCTACCCATTCAGCTCTGAGTTTCTAAATATTTATGTAATTTCACAAACATCAGATACACTCAAGTGTGCTAAAGTTTCAGAGCTTGTTCAGAAATGTGCTGTTCTGCCTCATGGAAGTAGCTTTGTGGCCATACCCCTATTTCACACATTTTAGGGATGCAACTCATTTGTAATATAGTTTTTCTTTACTGAGAATGATTTTGAACTTGTTAGCCGTTTTGTAGTATTTATTAGCAGTTCAATATTTAACAATTATTATTTTTTTTTAAACAAAGTTAGGGTTAGACACCAAACACCGACTGCATTGTCACTCTGTACTACTAATCTACTACTACTACTACTATACTACTATCTATGAAACTGGGTAACAACTGACTGTAAATACTGTGGTTTAGTGGTTTTCTGTGTCTTGAAATCAATTGCTGTGTAGTCATGACATACAATGTATTTGATGTCTTGAAATCCCAGTGAACAATTTGCATTGACCTTCCTTTACCTAACTCTAAACTTCCACATGAATGTTATTACCAGGGGTGGAAAATAACTACCTGTAGTTACATTTATTTGCATTACTGTAAATGGATAGAATTTGTCTGTACTTGGTACCTTTTTTAGATTTGCAAAACCTGAAATTTGATTTGAATTTCTTTTGAGTAACTTGTGTTACTCTGATACATTCAAAATCATAATTGAGTAAAAAATAGTGTATCATTTTTTTATTTAGAAAGTTGTTCCTTTGAGACGAGTAAGTTCTCATTTTCTTTATAGAATCCACAAGCAGAACTTTATCCTGCTCATTTTAAAAAAAAACTTATTGAAAGTAAAATTGTAGTGTGGCACTTTCAACTATTTACACTGTTAAACAATTTTGTATTTAAGTGAAATTTCAGCGTAATGTACAATTTTTTGTACTTTTTCCACCTCTGGTTATTTGACATGTGGTGAAAAACTTTGGGAATGAACAAGTGTATTGGTTCTATGTACAGAGTACCGTAGTTAGTTATTATACGTTAGTCACATAAGACATTTGATTAATCACTTTTGTTTTGGGATGCTTCTGTGAAGAAAACTCCATAACTTATTCTTTGTTTCTTATCTTCTTAGATGTTCCACATAATCGAGTTCGCAATCAACAAATCTGTAGCAGTGGTGCCACAGAAGTGGTGCATTGACGGTGTTGCCTACTGGCCTAATTACCGGAGCGACGAGAGAGTCAACCGGGCAATCAGTAATGCAGAGAATCCAGGAGTAGACTGGGAATCATATGATGTTTGCATACTGAAATCATGTGGTAAGCTATTTACCATTATTTATTAAGAAATGTACTTAGTTGCAAGCTGTATTTTCCATGTTATAATTTCATTGTCTGAAACTTTTTTTTACCCGTTTTTTAGATGAGTACGTTGAGGCACGTCAATACCTCAATAAGTCAATGTCATGCAACACATCAGATTTGGTGACAGAAGATGAAGAAGAGGACATTCGACCAAAGGAAAAGCGAAAGGCGAAGTTAGTATCTTGTAGTTTTATATTTCCCCATAAATTCTACTTTATCTATTTAAAACATACATGCAAAGACGGACGTAATGGAAAAACAGTGCCGTGCAGACGTGCACAATTAGTATACATCAGGGGTCTTCAACTCCAGGTCTCTTGGGCCGGTGTACTACAACTTTTAGATATGTCCCTGGTCCAACACAGCTGAATGAAATACCTCGTGAGAATGCAGTCAAGGTCAGAGTCTTGCTAATGACCTTACTATTTAACAGGTGTGTTTAAACATATCTCATTTGTAAATGAGTCTTTGAGGCTCAATGTGATTTATCTGTCTAAATAAAGGTTGAATGAGTGTTTAAGCAGAGACAGATCTAATAGCTGCTGGACACCAGATCTCGAGAACTGGAGTTGTAGACCCCTGGTACACATTGATAAACAACTTGGCACCAAAAAAAAATAAAGAAAAACAATTAGATGAAATTTTTTAATGTTAGCATGCTTAAGTAGAAATGAAGATCCTACTGTTGTTAATAAATTACAGTAGAGCATAATTATTTAGGGAGGTTATGATAACTGACTGTGGTTATTTTTCCTCTCCAATGTAGACATTTTTTTGGACATTCGGATGTTGACAGCGAGGAAGATGACCTGAGGAAAAGAGCCCTCAAATGTTTAATTCAAATCCCATAACTATATATTACTCACTAGTGTAGGGACCGGTGTCTGAATAGTTTGCATCTCTTCTCCTGGTATGCATAAGGCTTTCACAAGAGGCTTGCTCTTCTGCTGGCCAAGCTTGAACTGGTAGCCAACCTTCAATTGGCATCAATGGAGTGGGTGGAGTCGGTGGAGTGGGTGGAGTAGGGACAACCGTGCTGCTCCTTGGCACATGGCAAGGTGGTGGTGGGACAGCAGGAGCTGGTGGTTGGGTTGAGGGCTCGGGTTGCACCCGGGCTCTTTTCCTCAGGTCATCTTCCTCTCAACATCCGAATGTCCAAAAAAAT
>JBBPBX010006307.1:42471-68965 GCA_038048925.1 Garcialebias charrua
GAGAAATCAGTAAAATGCCCCATTCATGTACCCTGAGGGGTGGGACTTAAAACGTCCCACCCCTGTGGGACGTTGCAGATTTCCTTGCAGATTTAAAAAATATAGCTTTAGTGTGCTTGAATTGCAAAATGTAACTGAGACAGGTTTTCTCAACTTACATTTATCTCCATCTAAAACTCTGGGATGGACAGCAGCAGGTGATGTGTATTTCTTCACCAAATGCTAGACCTGTCATTTTATAACCGTTTGCAAGATAGTTCAAGAGATTTTTCTTTTGGCCCATGAGCTGAGGTCACAATTAGCATAGAAAACACTGTGCTGTCTTTAAGAAAAAGTGTGCAGAAAAATATGCTGTAATAAGGGGTGCTATGCTACAATGCCTCCCCCTACTTCTTTCCCCCCAACCGTGCGTGCATGACAGCATGCATACAATAAAATATGTACCCTGTCTTGTACATTTCATTCCCAGTGCTGAACAGACAAGGAAGGAGGACAGAGAGGAGAAATAAAGTGCCATAATGAATCTAAAAGGCATAATTCATTCTGATCAAAGGCGCTCAGGGATGAGTCATGCTCTGGTGAACCCTTCGGACCACTGATGGGTCTACAGCAGAGAAGAGGATGAGGCGGGATTGACGAGCGCACATAAATTCTAATTATTCCCAATGTATGCAATCCTGCAAATGGCCGTCCTCACAGTGGTGGCCTCGTGATGGTTTTCTCTAACAAACCCCCCTCCCTTGGTTCTGTGAATGTCCCCTCATACTTTTTATGAAGAGCTCTAGCTGTAAACCTGGGACGAGGGCTCTAGAGCAGAAGAAGTGAAAGCAGCGAGTTGTGTCACTGATACATAAAGGAGAAAAATGCAGCAGCTCCAACACTGAAACACAGAAAGGTACAATGATCAATTAATCCCGGCAGTAATTGGATGAGTGTGTATGTAAAGCGGTAATGCTGTAATGAAAGTCATCCATTGTGCACAATCTCTCTCTGGCCGGTGAACCATCCCCCTCATCATCCTTTGGATCTCAGGTGCTTAGCCATGCAAATCTGTCTGACAGCCCAGTACATCTCTGTCTGCCTAATTGGACAGTATAGAGTTGTTTATGGATATTGCAGACATTTAGGACTCGGTTGGGGGCTGCTCAAAAATCATTAGCAAACGGCCCCTGTTACTGGACTGTCAGCCTCACTTCACCAACGTCAAAGCACTGCGAGGGGAGTAAAAAAATGTTTTCCCAGTCAACAACAGAGAAAGCCTCATTTTAAACAGTAGTATACATGCTGAACATTCAAACATGTACAGTACTCGTGAAATGAAAGTACAGGTATGTGGATTGGAACAGCTTGTTAAATCACTCACACCACTAATTTTGATGCGTAAGCGAGGTGGAGCTTGTGTTAATTAAAAAACAAAACACTCCATCTGTGGGACTTGCAATGTATATAACACATTTATTCAATAACAGGTATGGAGGAGTCTCCCTTGTGTGTTGACTTCCAGTACATGTATTAGACACAAACCTGAGGTCTTTTGGTTTCTATGATCAATATTTTTACCACCCACCGCCAAAGGTAAAGCAATGGTAATGTTTTTGTTTTTGTGTGCCTTTTCCTAAAATAGTCCCTGCACCACTGGACAGATTTTAATGAGCCTTACAAAAACTAATCATAGATGGAGATAGTGTTGTGTAGACCACCTAACCCAAGACCAAGTCAAGACCAAGACCAGAGTGTACCGAGACCGAGACAAGACCAAGACTTTTAGGGTCCGAGACCAAGTCGAGACCAAGATCTCAAATAAAATAAAACAATACAATTTTATTACAAAATATTTTTATAAAAGTTACATACTGAAACTCTGTTAGCTTTTGAATGAATGTATCAGCTTTTATACATTTTCAAAGCTACATAACAAATAAATCAGTCATTCAGTGGCCTAACTGCATGTGCTTCAACAATAAAATTACATAACTGTTAAATTGGAAGCAGTTCCCTTATCAGTCAGGTCTCTCGGTGCAACACTATTGCTATGGGAATTGCACCCCCACGCGATTACCTGAAGGAATACATTCATGCCTTTATGGCAGGGGGCGTCAGCATCACCCCAGAGACCCCGCCCTCTGGGTACTTAAGACACGGACGCCCATCCTACTTTCTCTTTTTGGCCTTCACCTCGCTTAAACCTGAACTTCGTGGGACTTCTCTGTTGTTACATCGCTCGACCAGAGGTGAGCTTGCTCCCTATGCTGAGCATACAGAGAAATTTCCTGCGTATTGCTGGGCTGGCGAAAGCTAGTCCGGCACTTTTTTTCTTAACCCCGCAGTTTTCTTCTCTTTTCTCCGCAGACTGCTTCGCTCGACGGTGCTAACTGCGTCACATCGCTACCCTGCTAAAGTCGTAGGAGGCTAGCCAGCGAAAGTGACACGACGGAGGAGAGGTCTCGGACAAGGATTTTAATAAAGCTTGCTTATTTTCTCTCGGACATGGCTCCCGAGAAAGGAAAGCGAAAGCCAAGATTTACGAAAAAGGCTAGCAGGGCGGCAAGCCCCAGCTCGCGCTCCTTTTCCCTTTCGGCGACAGACACCCACGAGGCCTGTCCTGTCCGCCTGGGGATGCTGCATGTGAAAATGGCGTTGGACGCATCTGTAAGGACCGACTGAACCCAGAGTGGTATGAGACCAGAACAGAAGCAAAACTCAGAGTAACAATTATAACAGTGTTTATTATGTACAGGTGAAATGGAACACTTGGGGTCTCTGGAGTGCCTGCAAGAGAGAACAGGGTCAGGAATGTGAATGTAGATACTCGAGCTGCCAGGAAAAACTGTCGTAAGGCTGAACGTAGATGGAAGAAGGATAATCTGCAGGTATCGCTTCAAATACTGAAGGATTGTTGGAGCTGTTATCAGAAAACTGTGAAAGATGCCAAGAGACAATATCTAATTACAGTAATCAGATTGTGTCCAGGAATCAAAATCCTGTTGTTTTCTTTAAAATCATTGATTCTGTTCTGAATCCTTCACCCCGTGCTCTTGTCAGAGAGTCAGAGTCAGAGAGTCTTTATTGTCATTTGCACCGCATGTGGTACATGTGATGAAAACGAGATTATGTACACGGGGTCCCAGTTACATCCAACAACAAATGCAATAGAAAAACAGTAATAACATCTAGAATTAACTAAGAAAAACATCAACTAGTAATACACTAAGCCTAATATAGTGGGAATAAACAGCAGCACGAACATGAGTTTGTATGAGCAGATGGTCACAGATGAACACAGATAAACACAGCAACAAGAAAACAGATCAGCATCAGCATGATGTGATATTTTGCAGTGTTTATTTTTTATTTTATTTTAATTTATTCATGAGTCTAACAGCCTCAGGGTAGAAGCTGTTCCTCAGTCTAGTGGTTCTACACTTGATGCTCCTCAACCTCCGTCCTGAGGGGAGTGGGGCAAAGAGTGAGTGTGCTGGATGAGTGAGGTCTTTCATGATGCAGGTGGCTCTTTTCCTGCATCTGGAGGTGTAAATGTCTGTGATGGTGGGGAGACTGACTCCAACAGACTTCTGTGCAGCCTTCACCACTCTCTGTAGAGCTTTCCTCTCTTCAACTGTGCAGCCTCCATGCCACACGTTGATGCTGGAGCACAGGACGCTCTCCACTGCACACCTGTAGAACGAGGTGAGAACTGGGCTGCTCAGACCAGCACGTCTCAGCCGTCTGAGGAAGTAGAGTCTCTGATGACCTTTCTTGATCAGGCTGGTGGTGTTGTTGCTCCAGCTGAGGTTATCATTCATGTGTACACCCAAGTATTTGTAGCTGGAGACCACTTCCACTGCAGACCCACCTATTTTCAGTGGGGCATGGGTGTGTTTGTTCCTTCTGAAGTCCACAATCATCTCCTTTGTCTTCTTCACATTCATGTGAAGATTATTCTCTTTGCACCAGCTCTCCAGATGTTCCACCTCCTGTCTGTAGCTGGACTCATCATTGTTTGTGATGCATCCCACCACCGCTGTATCATCTGCAAACTTAACAATATGACAGCCTGGAAGTGTGGCTGTACAATCATATGTGAGCAGAGTGAACAGAAGGGGGCTCAGCACACATCCCTGAGGAGAGCCAGTGCTGAGGGTTATGGTGGAGGAGGAGAAGTTGTGGATCTTCACGGACTGTGGTCTGTCTGTTAAGAAGTCTAGTACCCAGTTACAAATAGAGGGGCTTAGTCCAAGTGTAGATAGTTTGTCTATCAGAGTTTGGGGGATCATGGTGTTGAAGGCAGATGTGAAGTCCACAAAGAGCAGACGCACGTATGAGTCCTTCTGATCCAGGTGGGTGGATTGTGGATTGTGGAGGTGGATTGTGGAGTCTTGCCCTGCACTATGTGAAAGGTTTTTACAGTTTTTTGTTGATAAGGTCACTTTGATTAGGGCTCAGATCATGCCCTCTGTAATTGACCCCTCCGACTATGTGTCTTGCACTGGTGTTTTTCAGTGTTTTGATTATGTCACTTTAGAATCCTTACAGGAGGTGGTTAGTCATCTAAAACCTACTAGTTCCCTGGATAATAATAATAATAATAATGAATTCAATTTATAACGCACTTTTCATTAATGAAAATCTCAAAGTGCTACACGGTGCAACAGAAATTAAATGTCAATAAAACAAGTAATAAAACAAGTAAAATCAATAACAGTATCAACTAAGATCAAAAGTAGAATCATGAGGAGGTAGAGTATGCTCGGTTGAAAAGAAAGGTCTTCAAGCCGCTCTTAAAGTCAACCACAGACTGTGGGACCCTCAGACAGTCAGGAAGAGAGTTCCACAGGCGGGGGGCAGCCACACTGAAAGCCCGGTCTCCCATGGTCCTTAATTTGGTTCTCGGAATGTGAAGGAGATTACTGTTCTGTGACCGCAGCGACCGGGTGGATGAGTGTGGAATAAGAATATCCTTCAGATAATCTGGTGAAGCTCCATGTAAGCATTGATGTGTAATGAGAGCAGTTTTGTACTGAATTCTGTAGGCGACAGGAAGCCAATGAAGGTTATGAAGAATGGGCGTAATATGTTCAAATTTACGAACTCGCAACAAGATCCTTGCAGCACTGTTTTGAATATATTGAAGTTTCTGAAGGTTTTTGCCAGGGATTCCAATAAACAGGGAGTTGCAGTAGTCGAGCCTGGAGGAGACAAAAGCATGGACGAGCTTCTCAGCATCGGAAAAAGTTAGGGATGGGCGAAGTCTAGAGATGTTTCGAAGATGGAAGAAGCAAGTTTTAAACAGAAGCTTAATGTGATTTTCAAATGTAAGATTGGAGTCCATTTTTATTCCAAGATTAGTAACAGAGGTGGAGAGGGGGATGTCTTGTCCAGAAAAGGAAAGTGTTGTTATAGTAGATGTCTGTACCTGGTGAGGGGTGCCAATCAGTATGGCCTCGGTCTTGGAGCAGTTTAATTGAAGAAAGTTCTGATTCATCCATGCCCTAATTGCCTCCAGGCAGGCAGAGAGGGCAGTGAGTGAAGATGGAGATGACAAGGTGGAAGATGAGGATGCTCCAGTCCTGATGTAAAGCTGTGTATCGTCGGCATAACAGTGAAAAGAAATGTTGAACTGATTAATAATTTGACCTAAAGGCAGCATGTAAAGGGAAAACAACAGGGGCCCCAGAACCGACCCCTGAGGGACACCACAGGAGACAGAGACTGTCTGGGACGTGGCGTTGCCAAGACTAACACATTCCAGCCTATTGGAGAGGAAAGATTTAAACCAGTCCAGGACGGTGTCACAGAGACCGACCTCCACATGAAGACGGTGGAGGAGGATACTATGGTCCACAGTGTCGAAGGCTGCAGTGAGGTCAAGGAGGACAAGGATGGAGGGAGAGCCAGTGTCAGCAGCCAAGAGGACATCATTAGTAACTCTCAGCAGTGCAGTCTCAGTACTGTGAGCTGCCCTGAATCCAGACTGGAACTTCTCATACAGGGAGTGTTGTTGTAAGTGATCCTGCAGCTGAGCAGCAACTGCTTTTTCCAGCACTTTAGACAGAAAAGGGAGGTGTGAAATTGGGCGGTAATTAGAAAAAATGTCGGGATCCAAATTAGATTTTTTCAGAAGAGGCCTAATGATGGCAGTTTTTAGAGGCAGTGGAACATGACCAGATTGAAGAGACTGATTTATTATTTGAGTGATAAGTGGGCCTATTGCAGAGTGATTGGATTTTATGAGAGACGAGGGGAAAGGATCCAGGGCGCAGGATGAAGGCTTCATTTTCTTGATGATGGCCTCCACCTCACTCTGAACAACTTCGTCAAAGCTGTTAAGGGTCCCAGAATGCAGACGGGTAGATGGCACACTGAGAACAGGGAGGTTGTGGAGCTGAGATCTGATAGTGTCAATTTTGGTTTTAAAAGATGAAAGAAACAGCTCGCATTTTTGAGCAGAGTCCTCAAGAGTTTGTTTAATGGGATTAAGCAGACGAGTTATTGTGGAGAAGAGCTGTTTAGAGTTTCCAGGGCAGGTGTTGATGATGTTAGAATAATATTTGGAGCGTGCTTCTTTAAGAGAATAGGCGTACGCTTTCTGATGTTCTTTGTACGCCTGCTTATGTACCGAGAGACCAGATGATTTTAGACGTCTCTCGATAGCACGGCCAGTTGCCTTCATCTTGCGCAGCTCATCAGTGTACCAAGGGGCTGAACGGGAGAAAGACACCAGTCTTGTTTTCAAGGGAGCATGTAGGTCCAGGAGCTCCCCAAGAGATTGGTTGTAGTAATCCACAGAGTCATCTGCAGATGAATGATTGACAGCGGTCAGGGTGTGAAGATCAGCAGACAGAACATCAAGGGAAATGTTTTTAAGGTCACGGAACTGGATGGGTCGTTTTGGGTTTGAAGCAGGCGAAGATGAAGGCACTTCCAGGGAGATGACCCTGTGGTCTGAGACACCCAGGTCATATACAGATAAATTATTGATGAGTACAGTGTCAGTAATCACCAAATCCAGAGTATGCCCCCTGCTGTGCGTAGGGGCGTCAACATGTTGAGTGAGATTAAGAGAATCCAAAAGAGACTTAAAATCTGTTGCCAGAGGTGAAGAGGAATTGTCCACGTGGATATTCAAGTCGCCAAGAAAAATAGTCTTCACAGGGGAGGTGCAGAAATAAGTGAAGAGGTCATGTATCTCTGAGTTAAATGAAACATGCGGTTTGGGAGGTCTATAAATTAATATAACATTCATCAGGAGTGGGGCTTTGAAGCTGAAAGCCAGACATTCAAAAGAAGAAAAATCCTGAGAAACCAGATGCGACAGCCCTAAACTACTGCGGTAGATTACAGCCAGACCACCACCGCGGCCAGTGCTGCGGGCTCTCTGCAGATAGCTGTATCCAGATGGACAAGCTTCATTTAAAGAACTGTACACATCCGGTCTATGCCAAGTTTCTGTGAGGCACATGAGGTCCAAATTCTTCTCCAAAATGTGATCATGAATTAGACATGATTTGTTTGAAAGTGATTGAACATTAAAAAGTTCTATTTTAATACTAGTTGGAGCAGATTGTTTTTGAAGAGGTTTAAGCAGATTGAAGTCCACTCCACGTTTTCCTTGCCACTTCGTGTGCTGTGGACTACAAAGGACCATGGATGATGCTATTCCACCCCGTCTGTTAAATGAGGTCTTTTCTACTATAGGCCTTTCGGTTCTTGCCCTTGTAAATAGTAGTTTGACTTCAGGTGTTGTCCCTGGAAACCTAAAACATGCAGTTGTCCAGCCTTTGATTAAGAAACCAAATTTGGATCCCGATATCCTGGGAAATTATAGACCTATCTCTAAATTGCCTTTTGTTTCTAAGATTCTTGAGAAGGTAGTCTATGATCAACTAATGGCTTATCTTGTTGAGCATAACATTTTAGAGGTCTTTCAATCTGGTTTTAAATCATTTCATAGTACAGAGTCAGCACTTTTAAAGGTTTTTAATGATATATTCCTTTCAACAGATTCTGGTGACTATGTTATTTTGGTTTTGCTGGATCTTTCGGCTGCTTTTGACACTGTTGATCACAATATTTTATTTACACGCTTAGAACAGTGCGTGGGCATGGCCATACAGCCCTAAACTGGTTTAAATCCTACCTGACAAATCGTACATTTTGTGTCTCTCTTGATGGCCATAGGTCCTTATCTGCTCCTCTTTCATATGGTGTTCCACAGGGCTCAATTTTGGGCCCTGTTCTTTTCCTGTTGTATCTTCTTCCTCTTGGCTCCGTCCTTCGAAAACACGGGATTGCCTTCCATTGCTACGCAGATGATACACAGATTTATGTACCGGTAAAGAAAGCAGACCACACTTCTCTCCAGTCTTTGCTTCTATGTTTGGAAGATTTGAAGACTTGGATGTCTCTAAATTTCCTGAAACTAAATGAAGACAAGACAGAGGTAGTGATTTTTGGGAGTTCCTATGGGAAGTCTTTGCCTGTTGACTGCCTACTGACTCGATATATAAAGCCAGTTGTTACGAATCTGGGAGTAAAAATAGATGCAGATCTAAGGCTGGATTCTCACATCAGAACAGTTGTGAGATCTAGCTTTTTTCACTTAAGGCAGTTAGCAAAAGTGAAACCAATTCTTTCAAGGCAACATTTTGAAACAGCAATCCATGCTTTTGTAACCACTCGGCTGGATTATTGTAATGCTCTTTATGCTGGCTTAAGTGATTCTTGCATTTCACAGCTGCAAAGAGTTCAAAATGCTGCCGCCCGACTTCTAACAGGGACACGGAAATTTGATAGTATTTCTCCTGTTTTGGCCTCTTTACATTGGTTACCAGTGTATTATAGGATTCATTTTAAGATACTTTTGTTCGCTTTTAAGGCTCTGAATGGCCGATCTCCTTCATATTTGACTGAGCTACTACAATCTTACACTCCCTCCCGTTCTCTCAGATCTGCTGACCAGCAGCTTCTGAGGATTCCAAAAACTAGACTTAAGCTCAGAGGTGACCGTGCTTTTTCAGTGATTGCCCCTAAACTCTGGAATGACCTTCCGAGTGACATAAGACAAGCCTCGTCCATTGTAGTTTTTAAGTCTCTTCTTAAAACTCATCTTTTCTCTTTGGCTTTTGACGCGATCCGAGATGTTTGATTTTGTTTTATTGTGTGAAACTTTACTATTTTAAAGGGGACCAAATGTAGAATTTTTTGTGTGCTGGTGAAGATTCTCAATCGTCCAGGACATGATAAAATCAAAAAAGGCGTTCAATACAGGATCAACTGGACTTTATTTGTTGCAGAAAACGTTTCGACTTCTGTCCAGAAGTCTTTTTCAATTCTGAATGAATGGCTTAGTTAATGAATCATAGCTTCCATTCATTCAGAATTGAAAAAGACTTCTGGACAGAAGTCGAAACGTTTTCTGCAACAAAAAAAGTCCAGTTGATCCTGTATTGAACGCCTTTTTTGATAATTTTTTGTGGTTTATCTGTGGGCTATCCAGACCATTTTCAGTCAATTTTATACACAAAATAATGCTTAGATAATAAAATATCCCCTTTCTAATTCTGCCAAATTTCACTTCCGTTCTAAACGACCGGTTTATGAATAATGAGGTCTGAAAGCCACGCCCTACAAAGACCTATTTACATTAACTACGCCCTCTGTAACAGCCAGTATCTCTAATATGTTGTTATTTTAAAATTAGCTCTTTTTTATTACTCATTTGACTTACTGTTAGTGCTAGTAGCTTAAGATAACTTACCAAAAGCCCTCTGCGCGCGCCGCCATTTGCAGCTCCTTTTTTTAGCATTAGCCCACTGATAGCTTTTCCTCCTCCGAGCGGGCGGTGTTAGCTCCGCTCGTTGCATGCGGCGCTTTTGGGAGCGATCGCTGCTTCAGTCCACACACAAACAAAGTTCACAGAATGTCTCCAGTTAATTTATCCGCATGAGGCAACCTTTGACCGGACCCCCGGACCTCAAAAGTCAGTAGCTCCCAGCAACTCCCGCACGCAGATGGTGTCTTCGCCGGCGGTCTGCAAAACAAAAGGCTTAAAAAAATAAAAAATAAAAGATGCCGCGACCGGGAAGCGAACCCGTGTCCTTCAGATGACGAGTCCAATTATGCAAAAAGCAGTCTTTCATCGTATAAGAAACAATCACAACCACCTACATTTAGAACGCTGAAGTTTTGATTAGATTTTGATGAAGTGAAAGGTATTCTTAAAATAAATAAGTTGCTAATCTGAAAATATATCGATCAGTGGTGCTTGATGGTACAGACTGTCGCCCCGCGAGAGAGTGTGTGTGTGCACAGTTTTCTGCCGGCTGCGCGTTGGGAGCGATATTACACTAAAAATTGAACTAAAACGTAAAAATAACAATTATAAAGTATTATTATGTCGATGTATATATCTAGTCTCACCCCGATTTCTCCGAAACAAAAGGCTTTAAAAAAAAGGGGGGAAAAAAGATGCCGTTGACAGGATGCGATCTCTGGTCTCCTGCGTGCCGCTCAAGTGTCGTAACCGCTCAACCAAACTGACAGTTGTGCAAAAGTAGTCCTTCATCATATAAGAAACAAGTCCAAACCGCGAGAGTGTGTGTGCACAGTTTCAACGAGACAGAGTTCATTCAAACAAGGTAATAAAACATTCTGGTTTTACTCGAGATGTGCTGCATGGCTGGAGCAGGGCAAACCCCTAGCCCCCCGGGGGCTAAATAAATGAATAAATGACCGCCAGGTCAGCTCCTAAACCGCTAGGCAACCGTGACATCTTTTATACTCAAGTGGGTGGAGCATCACCAGGGGTTGCTAGGTGAGGGGCTGGACTCAGGTTTGAGGTGATTGGCTACGGTTTGTGACGTCACAAACCGCAGGAAGTGTGAAACGAAGCGTTTTTAATCACAGACAAATAAATCTACTTAGAGTAAATAAACCACTGGGTGCATTTTTTTGGCACAAGGACTGTTTTTTTATGAAGTAAATACCCAAAGTTGAGTAAAAAAACATTAAAAAGTGAATTTTGCATGTGTGGTCCCCTTTAATGCTAGTCTTTTATCTGACCTTTTTAATTTTGTACTGTATTTTATTTTTGTACTGTATTTTATGTCTGTGTACAGCACTTTGGTCTCACGGTTTTATAAAGTGCTTTAGAAATAAAGTTGGTATGGTATACTGTAGTATGGTATGGTAGGATCCTTCTGGTGGGATAGGGGAATCAAAACTGATGCTCTGTTTGTTCTCTTACAGGGGGATGTTGGGTCGAGGTTCTGAAAAGACTTCAGGACTCCAGAGTGGACTGGCAGGCGAGTGGCAACAAGGCAGGAACTCGCAGACGGAACAGGATCCAAGATTTCACATAAACTGCGGGCATAAGATCACAAGGTAAGCATTTCAATCAGACTGATACTTTCTGGCTGAAGTCATAAATACTGATTGAGATACAATGCTCCAGCGTTGGATCTCACTGGACTGCAGCCTTAAGTAGAGGAGCTCCTCATTAGATGGATGACCGTCAGCTGGTATCAATTGGCGGCAATCTTGGAGAGGGTTGCAGACAGTGGGACTCCGACAGCACCCGACTCTTGCCCACACTGCAGCCAGATGCTGGAGGCGGTGAGGAGACACCGAGTAGACTTCGTGGCCAAAGCCATGGGCGCAGCTGTGGCGCCAACAGACCTGGACTCAACAGAGGCTCTCACTCCCACGCCGGAGCTTGAGAGCATGGATTTGGAAGACAGTACTCAGGTTGAATGGGGCAACAGCCCGGACGTGACGGGCTACTAATTTGAAACATTTTAGGATTCAAAATTTTGCAAATAAGACATTTATTTTCAGCAGAGAAAAATGTATACTAACCTGACAGTGTCTTCTTGTTAATCTGAACTTTTTCACTGATGCTGCATTTACCCCATTTGTAACATAAGCCCACCCAGTTTAAGCCAAACTGTGGATCCAGCATGGTCAGTCATGGGCACGAGTGACTTGGCAGTCACCTCAAGGAAGGAGCTTCCTGCGATCAGACCAGAGGTCAGTTGTTAATGACACAGACAACTGGGTCTTCAGTTTAGAAACACATGTGGGTAATTCTCATAAGTTGAGACATTATATTACTGTATTTTCTGGTGTATAGGTCGCACCGGTGTATAGGTCGCATTGTCCAATTATCATCAATAGATTGGAAAAATCCCTAGATAGGTCGCACCGGTGTATAGGTCGCACCTACGTTTAGCTCTGCTGCAAATGTCTGCCACAGGAGCGCACAGCAAGGCTTTTAAGAAGATTAACACTTAAAAACAATTATTTGTTTGATAAAAATTATAGCAAATATGTGTCTGAGCTGAACTTTTCCTTAATAAATGAACGTAATTGTGAAATGAGCTGGATTTTAAAATTTGTTTCGCCGAAAGTGATAACAAGCCATATATAGAATGCACCGGTGTATAGGTCGTAGGCCTTGAAAAAACTATAAAAAGGTGCGACCTATACACCAGAAAATACGGTACTCAGGCTCCAATCTCTGCTCATATCTATAGGTTAGTTCTCTCAGTCAAACAAGGGAGCATCACCTTGGTGCTTAGCTTTAATGTCAGGAGCTGTACGCAGCTGACATTAATGTCAATGTAACTTAATATTAGCTACACAGCGTTTTGTGGCCAGTCTCATTATTGTTTGTCATAAGCAAAAATTAAACTATCAGGACCTGACGTTGCTAACATCTCCATCTGCCTTCACGGACCGAACTCTATGGACCTGTTCAATTCAGTGGGGAAACCTTGAATGTTCTCTCTGCCGGACCCGGCGGTTCTGAAGAGCAGCTGCTGTGGTCGAAGTTATTACCATGAAGTTGCAAGCGGGACATGCTAACAACAAGGCTTGCTAAAGCTAACAAGGCCACACTAATAACGCTGATAAAACGTTTGTTATCTGTATTGTTCTTGGAACAGAGACAGATTGCTAACATTAACTAGCTAGCTTTGCTATCATCACTTATAGCTTACCTTTCTTTGTGTTTCCGTTCCAGGTGTCGATAAAAGTTGGATGTAGTCTGACCATCTCTGATAGTGAAGCACTGCAGAACTTACATTGCGCTGTGTGCTTTTTTCCCTCAATGTTGCTTTACAAATATATTCTGATTTCAATGGACACATTTTATAACTGATGATTTGGCAGACATCACCAGCTCCAAGGAAAGCACTTCTTAATGGAGTTACACATGTTGCCAGAAAGAGTCAAGGTTTTCCGCCCAAAAATATGTTAAAATCCGCCACATCACACAAACATCTACCCAGTCAATATATTGTTACAGTATATTTAATGTTTGAACATGAACGGACATCTATACAAGCCAAGGTAGTTTAACAATATGTGGCAAAATGCAACGATTCAATAATAATCTTCCCAGAGTTCCCAGCAAAATCAGAATGAAAACAGCCCAGTTGGTAGTAAATTACCCAAAGTGGCAACACGAGGATGCGTGCTAGCTAATGTCGGGTTCTCACCGAACGCGTCTTGAGCAGCAAAAATGCTCTCAATGCGCTGTGTTGGCTGCTTGTCAACAGATGTCTGTTCACACCGAAGACGTGCAGTCGGAGGAGCGTCTTGGTCCTTTTCCGGTCGGGTTTGTTTTGTTTTTTGTACACCGGGCAGATAAAATCAGCTGTTCGTGAGCCTCGTTACTACTTGAGTGGGTTTTCTACGAGCCAAACTGCAGCTCCAAAAGTCTTTGTTGAGATTAAAATGTTTTTTTTTTAATGTTTGGGGTGATCGTATTCTTGAGCGGACAGCGGTAACTGTAAAAATGCCAAGTTTCTTGGTTTCTTCATAAAGGCTCGTTGGGCTAAGTTTGAAAAGTCCAAAAAAAGTCCTGTCATCGTTGCGTCATCACATAGCAGAGTCTCTCCCGATTGGTTGCTGCTGAGCGGCGAGCAGCCGAAGTAGGTCAAAGTTCATTTAGTTGAACCCGGCAACGGCTGCTTGGACGTACCGCGGGCATGGAAAACGACTGACGCGCACTGCCGCGCTGCTTGAACTGCTCAAAACGCGCCGCGTCACGCTTTGCCGCTCCAAGATGAGCGGCCACATAGACTTTGAATGTAAACCAGCTGCTTCGGCTGCTCGAAATGCGTTCGGTGGGAACCCGGCATAAGGGGGTGGGCGCTGCATGACAGCTGTATCAAAAACATAGCTTGAGTCACGTGGTTATCGCTTGGATTTGAATCAATACGTTTTGCATCCAATAAAAATAGCAAGGATGTTGAAAAATAAACTGGACAATATTCTGGCAAGATGGTTTTGACTGGTCTTAAAATAAAATCCCGAGTCTGAGACGAGACCGTCAAAAAGTGGTCTCGAGACCAAGACCGGTCTCGAGTACCACAACACTACCTCGAGGAGTCATTTACAAAAGAGACCTGGTTTCAACAAAGATGACAACAGCGACAACAATGGACAGTCATAAAAGAGGCATACAGATGTTTATTTTTTTACTTTTTAAAATAAGATGGCAAAAAGTAACAAAAACAGCTAGATTATAAAGTGAATGTAGAAAACTAAAAACATGAACATTTCTGCATTGGTTCTTGCCAGGAGTCCAATAGATTCTTAAAGCCATTTAGAGAGGTCGAGAGCTTCAGATCTTTTTGTAAGATATTCCAGGAAGCAGGTGCAGAGTAGGAGAAGGCCCTTTTGCCCAGTTCAGCCCTCACTGAGGGAACACTGCAGGTAATCATGTCCTGAGAGCGCACGTTGTAGCTGCTCACACGCAAAAACATGTAGGGGGAGACGTATGAATGCAGCAGACCGAGACGTGATTTAAAGATGAAAATGTACCAATGGGAGAGTCTGCGTGAAGCTAATGATGTCCAGTTAACCAATGAATACAGGGTGCAGTGGTGGGTACAATAATCACAGCCAGTTATGAGTCTTAGTGCACCATGATAGACAGCATCCAACATCTGTAGGGTGCTTGTAGGAGCATTCATGTACATAATGTCACTGTAGTCAATGTAGGGAAGTTAAGTCACAGTTACAAGGCATCTCCTAGCATTCAGAGTTAGACAGGATTTGTTTCCAAAAAATAAACCCAGTTTAACTTTCAGTCGCTTTACTAGATTTTCCTGGCATTTAGAAGAGAGAACAGAGACGACCAAGATACCCAAATGTTTATAGGAATCAACTATCTCAATAGGGACACCATTTGAGGATAAAATCAGAGGAAGAACTGGGACCGACTTCCTATTTGAAAAAAAGCATCCCTTTAGTTTTATCAGCATTTAAGACAAGTTTGAGGTGGAACAAATCTGACTGGATTATGTCAAAAGTGGATTGCAAAATCTGGAAAACCTTAGCAACTGTTTTAGCTCCACAATAAACAACTGTGTCATCAGCATAGAAATGTAAGGCTGCATCAGGGATGCTCTGACCTACATTACCTATGTAGTGATACAGCCTTCATCTCTGAAACACTTTTTACTGATCCTCTCAGTAAAACAGACATTAACACCATTTTATTTCATTAATTTGAATCAAGAAACACATATAAATCAATAAGATACTTCTTTTAATTTGTGTTAAGTCAAATATATTAAATTAATAACCTTGTGTTAAGTGAGAATTATTGAATTCAATGTTTGATGGTCAAAGACTCTGTGTAGTTCAAACTGTTTAATTTAAGCTGAACATCCTCTGAATATAAATGTGTAATGGCGCACTTTTTCTCTGGAACCTGCAGTAAAGAACAGTGATACTGTTTATCTCATTTTGGTTTGAAATCAGGACAATAATCACCTCACAAGAGACTCTTTATTTTTTGTCCTAATTAATAATCAGAATTTAATCTCTGGTTTTGTTATCATCATCAGTAGGTTCCAAATGTAGATATTGTA
The DNA here is from genome assembly GCA_038048925.1 of Garcialebias charrua. Taxonomy (NCBI): domain Eukaryota; kingdom Metazoa; phylum Chordata; class Actinopteri; order Cyprinodontiformes; family Rivulidae; genus Garcialebias; species Garcialebias charrua. Next base: position 58,356 of record JBBPBX010006307.1, read on the forward strand.
ATGACGTTGTTTTAATCAAAATGACAGGTCATCGGCGTTTGTTAAAGTGTTAAGACAGTTTTTAATCAGCTTTATCATAAAATGAATCAGTTTTATCATAAAATGCTGGCATCTAAAACTAATACTTTATCCTTTCTGACATAATCTAACCTCTGCACCTCCTGATGTCACTCTCACGCCCCCTCCCGGTGCCACTGGCCAATAGATACATATTTAAACTATGCATTAAATTTATAAATGTAAATTCAATGCATAGTTTAAATCTGTATCTGTTGATCAAAACCAACAAGAATTACAGCTCATAGTGCCACAATCAAAAACTAAACTAAAAAACGGGGAGTGGGCTGTGTTGATTTCCCATAATGCTTAGCGGTATATTAGTGTTCAATTATAGTTTAAATCTGTATCCGTTGATCAAAGCCAACAAGAATTACAACTCATAGTGCCACAATCAAAAACAAAACTAAAAAATGGGGAGTGGCCTGTGTTGATTTCCCATAATGCTTAGCAGTATTTTAGTGTTCCTGGCTGCACCATGAGTCAGAAGGACATCTGTGATATAGACCTGCCTCTTGTATGCTATTAGAGTTTGGGTAATATTTGTGAGGATCAGAGTGTCTTCTTTGGGTTTAAATCACACAATGTTAAGACAGTATAGTGTAATACACGTGCTCTCCATTCAAGAAATTCATTATTACAGCCTCCTATACCTGAACAGTATCGGATCGGAAAAGTATCAGTATTGGTCAATACCCAGATTTAAGTATCAGATCGAATCGGAAGTAAGAAATGTGGATCGGTGTATCCCTAAAAATCACATTTCGGTTCAGTTTCAAGGAGGGCTCGGTTCAGTTTATTTTCGGTACAAAAAAAGACAAAATAAAGACTTACCAGACGTTTATTTGAAAATATGCCAAGTAAACAATAGATTTGCAAGGATGGCTCCCTCTGTGGGTCTGTCTCCCTCCTTACACCTTTGTGGTTCCCAGGTTTGCGTTTTCAGGTGTTTCTGGTTTTGGTTAATTACGGTGTATATATTAGTTTGTGTTGATGTGTGTTTGAGTGTCGGGTCATTTGTCTATTTCCCTGGTGTGTCGTGTCCATGCTTGTGCCACAGTCTACAAATCCTAGGAGTCATGAGTACTACCCTGTCAGTTTTTTGGGGTTCACGAAATATTAAAGTGATTTATTGATTTTCAACTCGTGCCTCAGAGTGTTCTACCTGTCTTCATCTCCGGGTTCATCCAACACCGCATCAGATCATGACAGCAATGACCCGACCATAACCGTGAGCCCAGCAGACAGAGGATCCAAGTCACTCGTGAGCAGAAAATGACGGCTTCAGATCAGAGAGAAGCTACCGCCATTTGATTAGTGGGTTTCAAACATAACCCGTTTGAAGCCTCCACAGATCTGGACTGGAAATCCTTCCATCTCCATTTTTGTTGGAGCAGCGAGCGCGAAGAAAACGTGGAGACGGCCGCTCCTAACTGTTTTTCTCTTGCCCTCCTTTGCATGCATTATCTTTGTGGTCCGTGTCTGAGGACGACTCGGAACCAGAAGAGTTCTGCTCCGATCCAGCTCTTGAACCGCGTCGCCGCAGGAGAAAGCGGCGACCGAAAAAGATGAACATTTCCGGGTTTCAGCCCACCCCGCCTACTGCCCCGCTTGCCATGCTGTCAAAGGAGCTGGGGAGATTTTCGAAGGGGAAGGGGTACCTGGACCCGTGTCTGAACCTGTGCCCTTTGACGTCTCCAGAGAGATGTTCGCTGAAGGGGGGGGGGGGGTATGTGATCTCACACACATCTGTAGGACACACAGAGAGGGATCCTGCATGACGCAGCAGAGGAACCTAGGAAGCTTCCTCAGAAGACACCTTCACAGAAGGAGAAGTGTTCCAGCTCTGATGAAGAGCGGACAGAGCACTCATCAACCACAGGGGACACTGTTGAATGGAAACAGGAGTTATTTCTCATTCTTAAACAGCTTGAGAGACTGCTGGCTGCTGCTGTTAATAGCCTTGATCTACATTATAAGACTGTCTTTTTCTTTTGCGGAGGAATTAATAATAACCAGTCCCTGTTTAATGCAAGGCTCAGTTCTCACTCAATTATAATAATAATAATAATAATAATAATAATAATAATAATGTCTATTCCTGTCATCTGCATATGTTCCCATACACAGACGAAATTCGTCTCTGCATTTAACCCAACCACCTACCAGGTGGTGCAGTGAGCAGCCCGAAAGCGCCCGGGGAGCTGGAGAAATAGGTGTGCACTCATAGACACCCCAAGCTGGGTAGTGGCCGGGGCGCGAACCCGCGACCTTCGGATCCGTAGTCAAAAGCCCTGCCACTAGACCATCTTGGCTCCTTGACTTAGGTTAAGACGAAAAGTGAGTCCATGTTGTTGTTCGCAGAGTCGAAGATCCCCACTTCCACTGAGTGCACTGTACCGCCAGAAGAGGGCGCTACCCTGACTTCGGCTCCAAAGGGCTCAGACACTACAGCGCCTACAGAGGGTGCTACAGTTCCAGTGCTTACAGAGGGTGCTGAAGTCCCAGCGCCTACAGAGGGTGCTGAAGTCCCAACGTCTACAGAAGATGCACTAAAAATTAATTAATGGCTGCCGTGCAAGCGTCTACGTGAACGTTGTGCTGCACGGGATTACCATTTAACTAAACAATCAACTTCAAGCATGAAAATACTGGGTCACAATTAATCTTAAAATATTGGACTTACTCCGTAGGTGTTTTTTTTATCCTTGGCTCATCAGACTGTCAAGCCGAGGGACCCGATTGTGGGCTTTAGCCCGTTCAACGTTAGCATTTTCATTAGCCCTTTGGGCGGTGGTCGCTAGCAAGCGGCCTACCTTTGAGGGCCTGGTGGACCTCGTTGTTTCCGGCTGTTGAGCCTGGGTCCGCTGCTGCTGGACGGGGCGCGGCAGTGTGGGAGACCATCATCGCTGGAGCTACGTTCCAGTTGCGGGATGTGGATCCTGGGAGAATCTGGGGCCGCAAGATCGTGCTTCGGAGATCGGAGGTGCGGCTGACGCCGGACTGATGTGGAGTTGTGGGGCTGGTTGGCTCTGTGGTCCGAAGGTGGCTCTTGGCTGGCGTGACAAGGTGCGACGGTGCGGGGAGACTGTCGTCGCTGGAGTTGGGCTGGTAGCTGGTGGCTAGCAGCTGGTGGCTAGCGTCAGCGGGACGAGGTGCGACGGTGTGGGAGACTGTCGTCGCAGGAGCTGGGCTTGCGATTGGTGGCTAGCGGCTAGTGGCTAGCGGGACGAGGTGCGACGTGTGGGAGACTGTCGTCGCTGGAGCTGGGCTGGCGGCTGGTGGCTAGCGGCTAACGGAACGAGGTAAGACGGTGTGGGAGACTGTCGTCGCTGGAGCTGGGCTAGCGGCTGGTGGCTAGCGGCTAATCGAGTTGCTAAACCGCGGCCATCGGGCTGGCGGCTCTCTTNCGAGTTACTAAACCGCAGCCATCGGGCTAGCGGTTCTCTTCGTGAGTAATGGCAAAATCTAAAGTAAAAAAACAAGATCTGCTGGAGCCTAACTCTGACGACATGGATGAGATAAAAAATCACTGAACTTTATGAGTTCAGAAATCTCGAATTTGTCATCACAACTGAAACTTTTAATGGGTTTGTTTGAAGAAGTCAAACAATTGAGACTTCAGATAGACTTATAAGACAAAAAAACCACAGCTCTTGAGCAACGACTTGATGATTTAGAGCAGAACTCTTGACAAGATAACCTCGTTATCACGGATCTGGAAATTAAAATTCGTTCAAAGAACATTTCTGATGAAGGAATCCCTGAGGATGCATCACCACAGGAACAAAAAAACTTTAGAACAAGTGGTATCGTTTCTACAAAACAAAGCAATAGACATAAATCATGAAGATATTTCTCTGTGTCATACCTTACCAAGCAAATCAGATAAATTCAAACCGGTTGTTGATGTAAAATTCATCAGCAGAAAATCAAGAAATACTGTACTCATGCAAGCAAAAAAACTTAAGGAACAAATGTTTTTATAAATGAACATTTGACAAAAAGAAATGGAATTATCGCACGCGAGGCAAGGTTGCTAAGTGTTGTAGAGAGTTAGGACTGTATGTTGATTTTTAGGAGTTTAATTAACTTTCCAGTTCGTTTACAGCATGAAGTTTCCCTTTGTGAGCTGTCTATTCTTCACAACTGATAGTAACTGGCATTAACTGTCCCTTTTCTGTCTGTCTGGTATCTGAAATAAAGAAAACGGCTAAATAAGTACAGGCTAACAAATAGCTTAGCTTACCCTTAATATTACAATAAGACAGAACCTTAAACATGAAATAAACATTTCTTGGGCTGTCTCATATTTGCGCCAAAATCGCCACCCCATTTATATATGAAAAGAAGAAATTAGCGCTCATTAACAGTGCATTAAGCTCACCTTTGTCACAAACGCAGACAGGCATCAACGATAGAAAACACCAACGGCTATAAAAACCAACGGCTTTCTCAGCTCTATTTATCCCCAAGGACCCCTTAGCTGTCTAACAAGATGCCTGACGTAAAAATACGAATTAGCTGTCTAATGTAAAAAATACGTATTAGCTGTCTAACAATATGCCTGAACAAAAACAATGCATAAATACTGGGGAATTTATAACAGCCGCCCCCAGAATAGCCTAGCTATTATGTAAAGTCTATTAAATTCCCTAAGATGAAGTGGAGTCCTGTATTTTGTCCATCATCAGGTGGAATGGCTGGCAGCTGGACCATACGTGGTACCGACCGCAGGTAGGTCTTCTCTCCAATCCGAGCTTCAGCTGACCGGATCCGACCGTCTTCACTCTCGATCACCTTGACAACCTCCCCGATGGGCCACTGTGCTCTCTGAAGCTGGGGATCAACGATCATGACGATCGTGCTCTGCGTGAGGTCATCAGTAGGCCGCCTCCACTTCTGCTGAACTGGCAAGGACGGAAGGTGATGCCGCAGGAACTGCACCCAGGAGTGGTCCACCATCATCTGACAGTGGCGCCAAAGTCTTCTTGTGACGGTGTCAGGAGCGTAAGACGCTGGGGTAAGGAGGCGTCCCGCCGCCCCATCAACAACATGTTTGGCATCACTGGATCAGGATCAGCTATGTCTGATGAAACATAGCCTAAGGGCTTGGCGTTGGATCTGGTCAGCTCAGTCTTCAGCTCGCCTGTTTCTTCAGCTAGCTGTGCTATGCGCTTGGGCTGAGTCTCTCTTTCAGCTGTGAGTTTCTGCTTTTTCTCAAGATCCCCATCTTTCTGCTGGCTAACAAGTTGTTGTACTCTGGCTTTAAGTCGTTTGAGGTCTTCTTCGAGCAGCCTCTTATCAGCCTGCAGGGAGCCATTTTTCTCTGACAGTACAGACAGAGAGTTGTGCAGTGGGTTGACATCTGATTGGAGCTTCTTCACTTTAGCCTGAGCCTGCTGAAGCTCCTGTCCCAGTTTATCCCTGTCCACTTTCAGCATCTTGTTGGTTTCTTGCAGAGAAGTGATCGTCTCCAACTTCTTCAGCTGTTCTTGCTGCTCTGCCTGGCTGGCCTTCAGACTCCGCTGCAGCTCACAGACTTGTTTCTCCACTGTGCCCACAGCCTTCCTTCTCTCCTCCTTTTCCTGCAGCTCCATCTTCTCCAACTCTAAAAACCTTTTTTTCAGCTGCCTCTGCACCTCCTCTGACTCCTTCAGTCTGACCTCTAGAGCAGTGTTTTTCAACCTTTTTTGAGCCAAGGCACAGTGTTTTCATTGAAAAAATCTTGAGGCACACCACCAACCAAAATTGTAAACAAAGATACTCTGTATCCGCTTGGCAGGGCTTTCAACTTGGGACCCGAAGGACGCGGGTTCGCGCCCCGGCCACTACACACCTTGGGGTGTCTATGAGTGCACACCTAATTCTCCAGCTCCCCGGGCGCTTTCTGGCTGCTCACTGCACCACCTGGTGGTGGTTGGGTTAAATGCAGAGACGAATTTCGTCTGTGTATGGGAAACATACACAGATGACAGACAAAGACATTATTATTATTATTATTAAATATATATGGTAGTCATTCTTATCAAAGTGCCTTGAATAGGAATGAAATAAACAGCTTCTCACCGCATACCAAGCACAACGGAGTCGGTGTCGTTGCGTCCCCGGTAAAAGTAAATCCAAACGAAATGTAACTCTCACTGTACTGTTTCGAGCTCACGGTATCTTCTGATATCCACTTATACTAAGGCCTACATCTGGGTCAGAATTTGGTCCAGGGACCAGATCGGAGTTAGTATTTTTTCTTTTCAAAAACTTTTCCATCACTGTCGTAGTCTTGCTAGCAGCTAGCTAGAATGTAATGCTGTCACTGCTACATGTCACGTTCATGCATCACTACGGTACTTTTCTTGTTTTAATGTGCAATGCTATGTTCCATACTGCCATCTATCTAGCGATAAGTAAATTACATGATTACGCCGCAAGACACCACTACAGCACAGACATTCTAAAACGGCATATTATAGATAATTAATTCGTTTAAAAAAATCTTTTTAGACCAGTTAAGTGAAATTGGATAATTTCCGCGGAACACCTGACGATCACTCGCGGCACACTAGTGTGCCACGGCACAGTGGTTGAAAAACACTGCCTTAAAGGACAACACCCACCATGACAGTAACAATTCACCATATAGGACAATTACTGTAATTTAATATTATGTCTATTTTCATTTTTGCATTTGGGCCAGGCGAGGGTTAAAAAAAAAAAAAAAAAAAAAACCACTCCCGAATGAATCCGGAAACCTGGCCGAAGAGTCCCGAAGTGTCATGTGACTTTTGTTACATCTCCACCCAGAAGGCACAAGGCAGGAGTGAGTTTCCATGGAGGTTTATGAGAGAGAGTGGGAGTTAAAACTGCATATTTCCTGGTGCATTTGTGTGTACATATGGACCAGCGCTCTGATTTTATTTATTATTTATTTTATAACACCGCTGCGGACCGTTGCTGCTCTCATTCTGCCCAGAGGAGCAAGCCGCGCGTTCTGCCCAGAGGAGCAAGCCGCGCGCGTCTCTGGCTCCTCGTTCCGCTGGTTCCTCGTTCCTTTGAAGTTCCTCGTGCCGGTGTAATTTGCTCCCTCGAGTGTATGTATTTGCTCTCGTCAGCCTTGTTGCGGGGAGCACGGGGAGCACGCGCGCAGAGCTCCGCTGCGCGGCTGCCCGACCTGTCTGGTCAAGGGGGGAGAGAATAAAAAGCCGATGCGGAAATGAATGAATTTGTCGCGATCAAACGAATTAAACTAGTATGTCTACGTGGATGCTCGCTCAGAATATGATAGACATGAGTGAGCGACAGCAGGATTAATCAACAGGCAGCTTTAGGGAATATTTAAAAATGCTTCGCTTTTTCTTTTCCTCGCTCGCCTGTAACTCCAAGGCGTCACTTTAGTGACGTGAATGCCCATGTGAATGCCCATATATGGAGAGGGGCAGATTTTCCCGGAGCTGCATGCTAAAATCTGCTATAAATCATGAAATAACACATTTAGCGTTATTTCTCTACAATATAAATAAACGCTCCTGTATTATTTTTAAATAAACTAATAAATATTAATGGCGATGCAATTTGAAAACATGGTGGGTGTTGGACTTTAAGGGAACAGAGATGTTTGTAAAACCACAATTCAGAACTAGTTTGAAGGGACGTTCTACCTCAATCCAGGGAATTAGATTATGGAATGGCTTGGAGAATGTAGTTAAAAATGCCAAGTCAATGTTTACATTTAAGAAAATGATCAAAATGAATTTGTTAAAAAAATATATGAAATGACGTAATGTGTATTGTATTAGTTAGAAAATTAGAAAGAGTTAGTCATTTTGTACTGTTGGTGGAAGATTATTATTGTTTAATCTGATTGTTTGAAAAATGGGGCAGATATAATAAGATTTATTCTTCTTTCTGCTACCTTTCATTTTTTTAATATTTTGTACGTTATCATTTATGGGATTGTCTTGTATTGTGTTTCTTTTGTAAAAAAAATGAACACATTTAATAAACATAAACAAACATAAACATAAACTTTATCTATTCAAAACATACATGCAAAGACGGACGTAATGGAAAAACAGTGCCGTGCAGACGTGCACAATTAGAGTATACATCAGGGGTCTTCAACTCCAGGTCTCTTGGGCCGGTGTACTACAACTTTTAGATATGTCTCTCGTCCAACACAGCTGAATAAAATACCTCGTGAGAATGCAGTAAAGGTCAGAGTCTTTCTAATGACCTTACTATTTAACAGGTGTGTTTAAACAGATCTCATTTGTAAATGAGTCTTTGAGGCTCAATGTGATTTATCTGTCTAAATAAAGGTTGAATGAGTGTTTAAGCAGAGACAGATCTAATAGCTGCAGGGCATCAGATCTCAAGAACTGGAGTTGTAAACCCCTGGTACACATTGATAAACAACTTGGCACCAAAAAAAAAAGAAAAAAAGAAAAACAATTTGATTAATTCAAAAAGGCGTTCAATTCAAGATCAACTGGACTTTATTTGAGAATCTTCACCAGCATACAAATAAAGTCCAGTTGATCTTGAATTGAACGCCTTTTTGATTTATCATGTCCTGGACGACTGAGAATCTTCACCAGCAATTTGATTAATTGTTTTAATGTTAGCATGCTTAAGTAGAAATGAAGATCCTACTGTTGTTAATATATTACAGTAGAGCATAATTATTTAGGGAGGTTATGATAACTGACTGTGGTTATTTTTCCTCTCCAATGTACATGTAGACATTTTTTGGACATTCTGATGTTGACAGTGAGGAAGATGACCTGAGGAAAAGAGCCCGGATGCAACCCGAGACCTCAACCCAATCACCAGCTCCTGCTGTTCCACCACCACCTTACCATGTGCCAAGGACTAGTACGGTTGTCCCTACTCCACCGACTCCACCCACTCCACCGATGCCAATAGACCTTTTACCAGTTGACGTCATCGCGCATGCGCACTCGCTTTTTTCGAGACTCAACCGGAAGCACGGGCACGCAACTGGAGTGTTGTCAGTACTGGCAACGGTCGCGTTGGAGAAATAAGACTTTTATTGTGTTTATAATTGTTTCAGGCAACTTCAACGAGTAAAAGAAGAAGGTGTGACTTGTTCGTTTTACAACGTCCCTCTGGGAAAGTCGAGTAGAGCGACTAAAAGAAGGAAGATGAGGAGGAAAACTGTACCACCGCCGGCTTGTACCGGCAGGATTTCCCCCCGGCACGATGCATCAACGTGTGTGCGTTTTTTTATCTGGCATGAACTAGTGCATTAACAGAATAACCGAGTTTTCGACAGGTCGAGTGCTTTGACTTCTATCGAGGCTTTTTTGTCCAACTCGGGTACCCGTAGTGACGTCATCACGTGATAAAAACAGAGCGCGCGGTAGCTTTTAGCTTTTAGTAGACGCTACAAAATGGATTCCTTTGTGCGCACGGATCTATGAAGCTGGTCCAGTCTTGTCAAAAAGGTAAAACAGTTTATAATTTTATAAATTGCGCCACTCATTGAAACATCCTGTTGACGTTCTTTGCTTCAACACCGTAGTAGATTGTTGTGACAGCAGAGGGCAGTGTTTTATTGCAGGTCCCATATATAACACGGTTGAAACGGCTTCATCTCTCTCGTTTCACAAACAAAAAAACAAATATTCATCTCTCTAGAGCTATTAAAAATCTATAAACACAATCTCTAAAAGTAAACCTAAATTGCACAGCTGCAGGCGGTGGTACGGTGTGGCTGTGGCCCAATTTGTTTTTTAAGTTTCGGTTTTCATCGCCTTATACTTTCACTTTTAATATTATTAATATAACTAATAGTTTTGTTTTTCCTGTGACTTATGTGCAGTATGATAAATGATAGGAGCATAATAAATGCTCCCAATGCTTTGTTGGTCTTTTTTTTCTTTTTGTAAAGACGTTTTTAGGCATTTATATTTATTTATTTATTTTGCATCGTAAGACACTGTGACGTCATCGGCTACTCGAGCGTCGTTCGAGTTTTTTTATGTTAATGTCGAGGTTAAAAATTATGTACTCGTTCAACCCCTAGCATGAACATTAATGATCCAAGCTCCGTGGATTACGTTCCTACATTACGTCTTGGATATGGGAAACAGACAGGGCGGAGAACGATCTCCCGCAGCTACTGGACAGCTGCTAAGCTAGCAGCAGCTAGCTAGTTCGACAAGACCGTTGTTCTTCGGTCTCCGCTGCGTGTGTTGGGGTTTCGGCCTGTTTTGACCTGCGACATGCAAAGAGATTCTTCCTTCAACCCCACTGAAGAGCAGGTGAGTGGAATGTCAAAACGTTTGATAAGCCAACCGTTAACCGAATTAAGCTACCAGTAAATGCATGATTTTTTGAGCCGGGACTTAGTGGCTCTGCCTGGGTGAAGGTTCAGGCAGCCCCGCCGCGCGCACGGTTCATCTGTAGCCAGGACTTAGTGGCTCCTGGCTGGGTCCAGCCGGTTCTGGACCTCCAGGGCGCACGTGGATCAGGTGTAGCCGGGACTTAGTGGCTCCTGCCTGGGTGAAGGTTCAGGCAGCCCCCGCCGCGCG
>JBBPBX010006308.1:3060-15054 GCA_038048925.1 Garcialebias charrua
ATCTGTTTTCTTGTTGCTGTGTTCATCTGTGACCATCTGCTCATACAGACTCATGTTCGTGCTGCTGTTTATATATAATGATGTTTTTCTACTACATTAGGGCTTAGTGTATTTCTAGTTGATGTTTTCTTAGTTAATCCTAGATGTTATTACTGTTTTTCTCTTGCATTTGTTGTTGGATGTAACTGGGACCCTGTGTACATAATCTCGTTTTCATCACATGTACCACATGCGGTGCAAATGACAATAAAGACTCTCTGACTCTCTGACTGTGGAAGTGTGAAGGAATTTTCCGTTATCATTTTTTACAGGGGTTTCTCCATTTTTTTTTTTTTCACGCAAAGCACCCTGGGAACAAGAACCTTTGAGAAGACGCGCGAAAGAGGGCTCCATTTACCTGGCACCCTAGATTAACAGAAATTTATGTAAATTATACATTAAAAAAACTGTTAAATTACGGGAAAAATCCTTTTTAGGGTTTACGGAAATATCTGTAAAAAAAAAACGAAGAATGTACAGTACTGGCAGAAAATTACCAGGACATTTTCCGTTTTTTTGCGGATTTTTTTTTTTTACTGTGTATCTGATTGGTATAACTGTATTTACTCTATAGCTTTAAATGTGCTGGTGAAGATTCTCAGTCATCCAGGACGGCAAATTTAAGTCCGGTTGTTTTTTAACCTTTTTTTTTAATTCATAGCTTCAAAAGAATACTTCAAGTCATCTGAAGTGCGATTCTGTGGAGCATTTATGAACAGTTAGTATCTTGTCATAAATTGATTTTTGAACGGCCTCGGTTTGAAGAAATACTTTTAATTCTGACTCGGCTAACGAGCTAATGGCTAATCTTGGAAGGGTCAAGACCAAAGTGGATTGCTGCCATCTTAAAATAACTTTTTTATTTTTTTATTTTAGTGTCAATTTTGGGGCCAGGTTGTGAAAAAAGTGCTGCCGCTACCATCTACTGAGAGTTCAGTGTAAATTACTATGCAAGGCAAACGTCAAAACCATTTTTAATTGGTGTTTATAGATAGCACTTTAAAAGTTTTGACATTGAAGTTATTTTAGGATGGCAGAAAGTCATTTTGTAATTGGCCCCTCTCATATTACCCTTAGCGCATCAATCCGACCCAGATTAAACTCCCATTTCTCCAAACTGAGACTGTACAAAGAAGTATCTACAACAGGTAAAACACTATTTACTCTTAGCATTTCCACAGAACCCCACTTCAAACAATCTGAACTGTTGCTTTAAGGTCCTGATGGCTTGTGAAGTCATGAGTCATAAGATCTGTAGAAAAGATAGCTGTCTGTTTTGTTAACTCTTGAAAGCCCAGAGTACCTATATTCATTACAAAAGCAACACAACTCTATATTACACAAACATTCTTCTTGTGTGCTGTAAAAATATTTAGGTCTGTCAGATTTTATTCATCTTTAGGGATCCCCTGATACTTCAGAACAGTAAGAGATGGTAAACTGATACACACCGCCTGGGAACCATGCACCAGGGGAGGAAAAGTGTCTGTGTGGCTTCGGTGGGTGTAAAAAAGCAGGTAGCTACAGCTTTATGTTGTTGATAGATGGGAATTAGTGTGAAGTGTGTGTGTTGTGAGCGGTCAGCTACTGCTCCGGGCTGGTGATAGATGGCTTTGGCTAAGAAGAGAGCATTAGCTGTGAGCCGCCCCTGGAGCACCCGCTCAGTCAGGAGGAAGCTGAAATACCTTTTGGTGACAATTCCCCCCGGAGATACAGTCGTAATAACTCTGAAGGGAAACCCAAGAGGGTTGAGACACAATTACAACTGTTGAACCTGAAAGATTATTGATAAAAAGATACGTTCATATGAGATTTTCCACAAATATTTTTGTAAAGCGCTACTAATTTTTTGGTTAACTTGACAACAAGCTTACACCCATATGAACAAGCATCGCAAATAGGGGTGCAAAACTCTGTGTCTGGAGAATCTATTCGATTCCGATTTTTGGTGTCACGATTCGATTCTAAATCGATTTTTTTGATTCAGAAACTATTTTTTCTATTAAAATTGTCATAAATTTAGTTTCAGTTTTGTAACTGACAAGCTGAAAAGAATAAACAACAATGTAAACAAATGGAACATTTATTTAAAACAATAATTTTAGGTTCCTTATTGTATCAAATTTTTTGCATCGTTTGATATTTATACCAAAAATAGGAACAAATAATACAGGAATGCATTAAATTCTGTAACTTAAATAACCAGTATTAGGTTAGCTTTTTGCTCTGTTACTTATAGAAGATTATTGTTTGAATTGATTGTTTGAACTTGTTTTGTTTTTGAAAAAAGGGGCAGATAAAATAAGATTTCTTCTTCTTTCTGCCACCTTTCATTTTATGTATTCTTTCATATACTATGAGATATGGTTTTATTTTCTTTATCTTTTGGGTTTTAATGTTAAAAAAAAATTGATTTGGGGGCTTTTAGAATCTATTCTGAATCGCCAGGACTAAGAATCTAGATTCTTTAAAAAATCTGATTTTTTTTTTCCTGCACCCCTAATCACAAATATGAATGTTTGCTACAGAAAATTGCACCGAGGAGCTGTTTTTTATTTTTATTTTATTCATTGTATCAAGGTTTGTTTTCCATAAATTTAAATAAATGAGTGAGTCAAAATGAGTTTAAGTGTTTAAGTGTGCTAAAACTGTATTCGTACTGATTGTTTATGCGCAGCGGTGAAGAGAGCACGCTACAAATCTTGTGTTTTTGAAAGAAGACGACTGTCGTAAAGAGGGTGGAGGAGTGAAAGGAGGGATGCAGGGAGGAATGGCAGACAGTCAGACTGTCTCTGTGTTTGTAATGAGAGGGAATGTGATGGAAGACAGTCTCACCAAACTCATGCTGTGTGTGTGTGTGTGTTCATGTGTGTAATTAATGGGTTAAAACACATGTGACAGTTATGGTTCCACACTTGTTCCTATTTCTGGAACATGTCAGGTGCGTCTCCGTCTCTGTTCATTACATATTCACATCATCTATGTTTGCTCGTGGCCTTGCACTTGTCGATACTCGTCTCTCGCCTTGGCGGGCTAGCTGACTGCTAATGTTTCTCTGTAAACATCGTGCAGCTCTGAGGGGACGAGAGATCGATACGTGCCGATTCTTAGCACAACAGCGAGCTACTCTATTTTCACGTTTATGTGCATATTCTCTGCAAATCACTTTTACTCCTTTAATTCCTCCTGAATACACTCCTCTTCTCACACAAACATTCTCCATCTCTCACTCTCTTTTCCTCTGATATCCCTGTTGTACCTCTGGCCTGCAGCCGATCAATATATAATCACAGGTTTTGAGTAGGGATGCACCAATCCATATTTTCTCACTTCCGATACTTAACAACTGGGTATCGACCGATACCGATACTTTTCTGATCCAATACCGTTCAGGTATGTGAATCTGTATAATGACATTTTTGTACTGGGACTATTCATTTTAACATTGTGTGAGATATACCCAATGAAGACACTCTTGAGCCTTACAACAGGAAACTCACAAACTTTAACAGCACACAAGAGGCGAGTCTATACCACACACGTCCTTCTCACTCATGGTTCAGCTGGAAAAACTAACTGCTAAGAATTATGGGAAAGACAACAAAAGCCACTCCCTTATTAAGGGGAGTGGATTTTGTTGTCTTTCCCATCATGCTTAGCGGTTTTTTAATTTTCCAGCTCCACCTAAAGATGGAAAACTAAAAAAACTGCTAAGCATTATGGGAAATGCAACAAAATCCACTCCCTTAGTGGTTAAGGGGAGTGGATTTTGTTGTCTTTCCCATCATGCTTAGCGTTTTTTTAAGTTTTCCAGCTCCACCTACAGCTGGAAAACTAAAAAACTGCTAAGCATTATGGGAACGACAAAAAATCCACTCCCTTAGTGGTTAAGGGGAGTGGATTTTGTTGTCTTTCCTATCATGCTTGGTTTTTTAGTTTTTCCAGCTGAACCATGAGTGAGAAAGACATGTGTGTGGTATAGACCTGCCTCTTGTATGCTGTTAAAGTTTGTGAGTTTCCTGTTGTAGGCCTTAAGAGTGTCTTCATTGAGTTTAACTCACACAATGTTGAGACGGCAGTCACAGAATGTGATGGAAAACAAGTGCTCTTTGAAGCTGGATCGGAAATATCGGCAGGTTGGATCCGATATCCGATACTTAAATTATGCTGGTATTGGATACAGATACTGGATCAGATCGGCCCCATCCCTAGTTTTGAGGCTTATATTTATCACTGCTCTAATGCTATGGTTATCACTCCTGCCACTTGCGTAACTTTCCTGCCCCCTTCTTTTCTGTGCAGGTTCGAAAAGGACAACTACGCCGTGGAGGTGAAGCTCAACGACTACCTGGACATCGTCTGTCCCCATTACCCTCAGGGTGAGGCGCCGCAACTGGACCCAGAGCGCTATGTGCTCTACATGGTGGAGCGAGAAGACTACGATTCCTGCAAGGCCCAGTCATATGACCAGATGCGCTGGGAGTGCAGTCATCCGTTTGCCGCTCACGCTCCGGAGAAGTTCTCTGAAAAGTTCCAGCGTTTTACGCCGTTTACTTTTGGGAAGGAGTTTCGTCAAGGAGAAAGCTACTACTACATCTGTAAGTATGAACGTGCTTCTCTGTGTCCGTAATCTTTGTTTGGCTTGTCTAAACAAAAGCCTGCAAAGATTGTGGATTTTGTTCGTTTTGTTGGTTTTTGGGCAATAAATTGGCATGTTATTATGAAACAAAGGGAGTTATGCACTCCCATTAACAAAAAATGGATCTAAATTACCGTAAGTGCATTCCAGTTTCTTTTGAAGTTGCATGTAGGAACCTGGAATGACACCACACTAAAGCTGATAAAAGTCTATATAAACAACATTTTGGGTCAATTTTACAGTTTTTTTATGCATAGGTTAATACCATGTTGGATAATGGGATGAGAATTTGCCTTCTAATTAAATATAACATTTTTGTATTTCAGCTAAAAAAAAAAACGTTTTGCAATAAACTATTATTGTCCCACCCCATCACCTGGATCAACATGAAAAACATTTGCACCATATCTGCAAAGAGGCTTTTTTAAAACCAATTTCCCACAAGAAAGGCTGCTTCAGGTTCCACCACCTTCAATCGGCTAATGACAAAATATCCAATAATTTGTTTTAATCCGCCCCCAAAGGCCTTTCTATGACAGCGCTTTAGGGCCACACTAAAAACAAATGTAATAATTTAAAGCCATAAAATTATGAGCATAAAGTCCTAGTATTACGAGAATAAAGTCATACAAAACTTTTTTTTTTGCAGCGTTTTATATATATATATGTATATATATATTTTTTCCCATGAGTCGGATCCACGATGCAACCTGTCAGGCAATCCAGTAGGCGTGTCAGCAAATGACCAATGCAAATCTAAATGCTCCTTACCTGCAGAAAGCTGTGCTGCAGCCCATCAATATGGAGGCCCTGAGGTGTAAATGAACAACATTTGAAAAAACAGAATTGCATTAAACCAAAGCGGAAATGAGCAAAATCACATTTGGAGGGAAAAAAATAAAAAATGAAATTACATTTGAAAAAAAAAAACAGAATTACATTTGAAAAAACGGAATTGCATTAAGCCGAAGCGGAAGTGACCGGAATCTCATTTGAAACAAACTACTGTAAATTACATTAAGCGAAAGCGGAAGTGGCCAGTATCGCATTTGGAAAAAATAGTTACATTTGAAAAAACGGAATTACATTAAGCTGAAGTGGCCAGAATCACATTTGAAAAAAAACAGAATTACCGTATTTTTAGGAGTATAGGTCGCACCGGTGTATAGGTCGCACTGTCCAATTGTCACCAATAGAATGGAAAAATCCCTAGATAGGTCGCACCGGAGTATAGGTCGCACCTACGTTTAGCTCTGCTGCAAATGTCTGCCACAGGAGCGCACAGCAAGGCTTTTAAGAAGATTAACACTTAAAAACAATTATTTGTTTGATAAAAATTATAGCAAATATGTGTCTGAGCTGAACTTTTCCTTAATAAATGAACGTAATTGTGAAATGAGCTGGATTTAAAAATTTGTTTCGCCGAAAGTGATAAAAAGCCATATAAGTATAGGTCGCACCTGAGTATAGGTCGCAGGCCATGATAAAATGATAAAAAGGTGCGACCTATACTCCGAAAAATACGGTACATTAAGTCAAACCACCTCAGGGCCACTGTAATAAAGTTAAAAAATATATAAATAAATAAATAAATAAATAAAATAAACACTAAATAACTCCACCACCACCACCACTTCTGGTTTGGCTTAATGTAATTATGTTTTTCCCAAATGTGATTCCGGCCACTTCCGCTTCAACCACTTGCGCTTCTGCCACGTCTGCTTTGGCTTATTGTAATTGTTTGTTTGTTTGTTTTAAATGTTGTTGCGTTTTTATAGTCTTTGTTGCATTTTTCTCAAATGCAATTCTGGTTTTTTTTTTTTCAAATGTTCATTTACACCTCAGGGCCACCGTATATTAGAGCATACCACCTTACTGTAAGCAGGTTCAGAGTCCTGATAATAATCTGATGCTGATGTAATAACAGATAAATTATCTCCTTATTTGTAAAACCAATACCAAAGTATAACTTGACAAGATACTCAACGTTCTTCATTTTACCACAGTTAAAATGTGGTAAACCCTGCTTTATTGTGTCGGAGTTTGGCTAATATTACGACTCTCATGTTTGTATTCAAGAGAATGGTCAAAATCGAATTGTTAAAAAAATATATATGAATTGAGTTTAATGAGAAATGTATGAGAATTAGAAAATTAAATGAGTTATTCATTTTGTTTTGTTATTTATAGAAAATGGTTGTTTGAATTGTTAGAGAATAAGGAGCAGATATAATTTTTTAATAATAATAATAAGATTTTATCTGCTACCTTTCATTTTATATTTCTTATTACATATATGTTAATTGTTTTGTATTTCATTATAAAATGAATAAATAAATAAATTTAGCTTCGGATTGGTCATTTGCTGAAACGCCTACTGGATTGATTGACAGGTCATGTCGTGGATCCTACTCTTGAAAAAAATAAAATAAACAATATGCAGGCACGTTCTTTGTTTTTAGTTTTCTACATTTGCCTTATAATCTATCTGTTTTGCTACTTTGACATCTTTTTTAACTTGTTTAAAAAAAAAAAATCTGTATGCCTCTCATTTGTCTATTGTTGTCGTCATTCTTTGTTAAAAACAGGTTTCTCGTAAATGAGTCCTCGAGGCTCAATGGGATTAACCTGCCTAAATAAAGGTTGAATGAATGATGGCTGTAAAAAATGAAAAAATAAAGTCTCGTATGACTTTATTCTCGTTATATTAAGACTTTATTCAACTTTATTCTCGTAATTTTATGGCTTTTTAATTTATTTATTTTTTGCGTGGCCCTAATTCTCCATCGTATCTGTCCGGCTGCAAATCCTACCTTCAAAAGAAAGTATGACCAGGAGCTGGGGCACCATTTCTTTAAAGCTTAACATTCACAAGTTGTTTTCAAAGTTTTCTGAGTCCTTTGTTCCTTTTTAGAATGAGCACAAAGGTCGTGCAATTTTGTCATCCTGACCATGGTTGTAATTAGATAAACGGCAGGACAAGACACACTTTGTGTCTGGTCACAGATGGCCTCTCGGGGCTTTGTGCCTGCGCCCGTCTGCTGCCAACAATTTCAGCGAGTCTGTGTTTGTATGTGTGCAGGCACGAAGGTGTAAGGGGATAAGTGCATTAGTCTGGGTGTTAATGCCTGTGTTGCTGTCGTTGTTTCCCCTGCAGCCAAACCTTTGCACCGCCACGGCCAAGAGTGTCTCAGGCTCCGAGTGGACGTCGTCGCAGCCGACGGTGAGCTGAACCTCCCTCTTGGATGAAAGGATGAAAGGAGAATATTTGTTGTCGGTTTAAGCAGAAAGCCTGATAGTTTACTTTTCTTTCAGGCTCTCAATCGGCCCGAGTGGCTAAGGGTGGGGCTGGAGTTGGAGCAGGGGGTGGTGTTCACAACCCCTCCAACAGACCGCCTGCAGGTATGTTGGCTCCTTTGTAATGATCCCTGACAGTAGTAAGCTAATGCAAGCTCATACGGGATCTGAGGTGCACACTAACGTTGCAGCTTTTTTTCTTTTTTTGCATCTTCCAGCAGACGAGCCGGTGGTTATCCTGCCAAATGTTCAGAAGAGCATACGGACAAACTCCACAGCGTCATCTACGTCGCACTCATTCTTCAGTTTGCTAGTCCCATTACTGCTTTTGTTGCACTGAGAGGACATCTTTTTTTTTTTTTCTTTTTCTTTTTTTCTTGTCCAGGGACTACAATGAAGACAGTCTGTGGAGTTGGAAAACACTGACAAAATAATGAAATTAAATAATAAAAAATTTAAAAAAATGAATACCTGCTGCTGGCTGCGGGAAGAAACGTTAAACTCTTGTAAAAGTAAAGACTTTTTTTCTCGTGCAACATGTTCGTTCAAGATAATTTTTAAAAAAAAAAAGGTGCTTTGTCCTATTTTTCCAGAAGATTTCAATATTTTTTTGTGAAACAACAAAAGCTCTCCTGGAGTTGTACTTTTTTGGAAACAAGCTTTGGAGGACAACGCGACGCGTTGCTTCAAAAGATGGGAAGACGTTGCAGAAGGACCTAAAGTGATCAGGAGCACAAAGGCAAACTGGACTGTCTGGGACTTGGGTGCTTTGGTAGAACAAATCAGCATTTAAAGGCAAAGAGCCAAAGATCAGCCCCCTCTCCACCGTGTACTCTAGTCCACCTTTGAGTATTGTGTACTACGTGCATTATTGTTACCGAGTGGCTTCGATGTCTCAAGTGATTCTCTAAATGTAGCATTTTTTTTACAGGTTCTCCATTGCAGACCATGTGCCAACACATTGTAGTACTAACACTGCACACAATACGCACACTACTGCTACACACAGACCCACACCAACACTTTTTTTGTGTACATTCTGTGAAGGTAATTTATGAGATTTGCAGCTGAGAGGTTTTATTGTACATGCACTCGCAAAATTAAATGTTTACTGATGGGCAGGACTTTTCCTGTCTCCAGACGTGGAGGTAGTTTGTGTGCACGGGGATGTGTGTGTGTTTGTGAATATGGGAGGGTGTGCATGAACTGTGTGAGACAAAATGCTTTTTTTCTTTCTGCCAAAAGCAAACACTGACATGTTGTGCTGCAGAGAGGCTGGACTTCTCTGCTTGTTGCCCCTGTTGTAGGTTAAACATGACGTGAAGCGCTCGTTTGAAACTACCGATTATAAAAAGAAAAAGAATTTAGAGCTTTTTAATATCAAAGTCATCAGTTCACAGACAAGGCACTGCGTCCAACAGAGTTGCTACGCTCATTTTCAGCTGACAGGCAAAGCACAGCCGTGTATGTCTACCACCACTTTTTTTTATTTTTTGGACCCAAATTCTTGTTGCCTACTTTTTGTACATGTGTAAGTAAGAAAAAAAATGTAAAATATGTGCATATTTCCATGTAAATATATAGAGATTATATGAAAGCCGAGTTTGATAAATGTGAAAAGATTTTCATGTGAAATAAAAACGATATTTTTTTGAAAACCCAGAACAGATTTGTGTGGTTGTCATGGCAGCATGGCTCCGGGGGGGGATGAAAGAACACCGGTTGCTCTTTTTTGTTCCAGACCGAATGTCTCATGCAACTATTGAATAAATTAGCATTGAAATAAAATGATTTCCTCTCCGCAGAAAATGCATGATGGCCAAAATCAAGAATTTCAACGAACGGTGATCTCCATCCCCTTTTATAAATGCACATATAAACCAATAAATGCACATATAAACCAATATTGGGATTTTCTGTATTCCTCAGAATAAAATTTTCTGTTCATTCCTTCAGTATCAAATGCCTTTAAACTTTAAAATGTATGTAGGCCTACCGGTACAATTAATTGGAGTTACATGGGTTTATGAATTACAGTATAAACTATTATCGCCCACCAATAAAGGCTGAGTGGTGGTAAATGTTATTCATTTCGATGTGTCTGCAGCAAAATGCGTACACGATTTTAATGAAACTCAAAAGACTTTTCATTTGATGTACATTTACAATAGATAAGTGACATTGAGTGAGCTCGTTATTTTCAAAGTTTGATCAGAACAGCTGTAACTTTTTCATTTCTTAACTCGTCTTCGTTTAAAATGAAATAAGCAACTTCATTTAGTTCGTTTCAGCTTTTAACTCTTTAAAAGTGCTTGTGACAATATCCTACAAAAACAAAGTGTAGAAAGAATCTTAAAATCTTTTTTTTAAGTGGCATAATACATATGATTTTACACATTTTGTCACATAACACATTTTTCTTTGGACTTGGTGCAGCCAAAGAGAAACAGGAAGTGACATCAAAGGTCTGTTTTTATTGAAACAATTTTTTTCAATTTCATCTCTGATGGTGACTCAAAATAATTGAAAGAAACATCAGATTTTTCGCTACTTTCTGTGTTAACCATTGCAACGATGCTCAGATCCATCGCTTTTTCATCACTTCCTGTTAAGATGCATTCTGTCACAGGCAAAACTGAGAGTTTTAATTACCTGTAGGTGTGTTTTAATGTGAAAATGGATTCAGTCTGATCATACTTTGTTCATTCTTTGGTGTAAAACATATGTCAAAGTGCCGGCCCGCGGGCCAAATAAATTATTTATGGCCCCCTGGATGATATTTAATTATTATAACCGGCCCGCAGGCCACAGCCGCCCGCTGGTGTTTTGCACGCACCAACACTACATTCCCCACAATGCAACTGTAGTAGGGGTGGGGCCGATCTGATCCGGAGTCGTGTCTCATGAACCCAGAGTAATAAGACCCGCTTAAAGGTACTATCTGCGATTTCTGCAAAGCCCTGAAACTTAGAAAAAATTTGAACAGAGACCGTTCTCCCTCCTCCCCCTTGCACTCTGGGTGACCTGCAACTCCGCCTCCTTAGCTCCTCCTCCACAGCTTGGCTGTCTCGTGAACGCGCATGCTTGTAAACACAGTTGTAATGGCGTCGGCGCAGTCAAAACACCGGTAAGGATAGACTATTTGCTTCTCAAATCTTTGCGTATTTGTAATAAAGTATCGTAAATTATGTATAACCCTTTCAATAAGTTATGTGTAGCTCTTACTTTGTGTTACATTTTATCTGTGTTATGCATCTAGTTTTGAAACATTGTCGATGGGCTTCCGATGAGGATTTTACACCCAGAGGTGTACTTCTACGTCCGAAGAAGAGGAACCCAGGAACACAGGATGTTCTCATAGTCACCATGTTTTCATGCAAACATTAAAATGATGATTGGATGAACAGTACTGTTGCTTTGTCTTATTCTTCATGAACATGCAGTGAAATAATTTTCTATTTGAAAGAACACAGCGACAAAATCTTTTTTATTTATTTATTTAGACAATAAATACACAAAAAACCTAAATAAATATGTGACAAGGATCATCAAACCGTTACATAACGCAGACTTAAATAACCATAAATAAAGCACTGAGCATCCACCCTGATGTTAAATACTCTGTTGTGTACTTAGTTTGATTTAAATAACTTTTTAATAAAACTGGACAGAAATTAAACAGAACTTAATTAACTCCAAATTCTTCCAAACCTGCAGCCTTCAGGGCAACAGAACAGCAAGCAGGGCCCAGGTGACTGATCTGGTCTTCACTTAAGTGGGTCAGGTCAGTAAATATGTGCAGCTTCTCCAGATTGTCAGCTTGTCCAAACATCTAAAGTCCATAGAGAACCACCTGATCTCCACTCTTTCATTTGTGTATATATATAATATATATATATATATATATTATATATATATATATATATATATATATATATATATATATATATATATATATATATATATTATATATTATATATATATATATATATATATATATATATATATATATATATATA
>JBBPBX010006308.1:16696-26926 GCA_038048925.1 Garcialebias charrua
CAAGGGAGGAATTTAACAAGATTAACACTATAAAACAATTATTTGTTTGTTCGAAATTATAGCAAAGGTGTGTCTCAGTTTAACTTTTCCTTAATAAATGCACTTTGACGGTCAAATCGGCTGCATTTCAAAACCCGATTTGTGGCAGTGGGAGCACGCAGAGGGAGGAATCGCTGTGCATTTCTTTGAAATTTAACAAGATAAGCACCTAAAACAATACATAGTTCCCATGTGACGTCACATCCGTCAAGTTCCGGGTGGACCCTCATTTTGAAAGTCTCAGAACAGGGGACAGCGCGGTTTAATGGATGTTCATTTTTCACGGTTTTTTTTGTGTTAATTTCTAATTAATTGCAATGGTTACTTCGTGTTGTGTCAGTGGGTGTTCCAGTCGGGTAGACGTTTGGGCAACGCGCAGGTTTCAGTTAATCAAAAAAAAAGTAAACGTGAAGGATTTATCTCATCGGAGAAGCTGGACTGCAGCTCCTCTCTCTGAGTCTGGCTCGGATCTGCTCTGGAAGACGTCGTGCTTTTGGCCGGTAAACAAAATATTCTACATAAATCATTTTGTGAAACTATGTCAGAACAATGTTAGAGTACAACTGTCTGTGTGTTAGAGCTGTTTTTTTTTTTTTTCATTATTTAGCAAACCGTCTTGCATGCTGTTAGCTTAGCATCTCGCTAATGCGACAATGGTCTCCTCACGGTCCCACCAGACCGTCCCAGTGGGAGAAGGAGGACTGGAGCCAAGTCGTGCGGGCGACGCGTCGGTCCCATGGGATGTGCCTCCGCGGCCGAGACGGATCCACGCCGTTGTTATCCGTCCGACCTGAGCTCCCGCCGCGAGCCACGCTCCAGATGCTAACAATGGCTCTGCTAACAACATGCTAACTTCCAACACGGTAAGACTCAAAAGTGCTGGTTCTGGTCTTGTGTTCAGCTTGGACTGTTTTTTGGCTGTGTGTTATTTTAGTTAAACCTTTTTTTAGCTGGTTAGATATGATTGAGACAGCTGTGCTGTGAATCCGGTGTGCGCTATTTGTAGTAATTAAATAATTAATGATATCAGAGTAACTTGTGACTAGTTGTCCGATTCTTCTGCCATGATTTCTTTCTAAAACTCATTTAACTCCGACCACTGCCATTTTCTCTTGTTCCTTGTTGAACTTGTGGTAGCTCGTGTTTTGTCCGTATAATTTGCTCTGGTTGTTCGTGTCTGAGCTCGACGGACCCTCCGCGCCATCTTGCCTTTCATCTTGCCTTTCTGCCTTTAGATATGGTGAAAAACCGGTATTATGCAATACTGGGGGCGTGTCTGGGAACTATGTATTATTTGTTTGCTCAACATTATAGCAAAAGTGTGTCTCAGTCTAACTTCTAATTAATTAAAGGACTAATGGTCAAATTTGCTGCGAAATGAAGCTGATTTGACGGTTGCTCCAGGTGAGCTGGATGAAGGTGGTAAACTATGGCAAGCCAATTGTGTCATTAATACCCACTTTTACCTTTTACATGACACAATGGCATGCCTTACTCGAGTGCCATCTAGCGGCTGAAAATGGTAGAGTTCAATATTTTCAGTCAGAATGAATGAAAGCGGTCGTATCTCAGTCAAAAATCGGTTTATAAATATGGGGGGGGGGGGTCCATAAATACGTTGCTGCAGCATATAAGTCCCAGGGCATGCAAATTATGCAAAACACTGTGACTAATAAGGAGAAAAATACGGTACTAATAAGGAGAAAAATACGGTAATTGAATTAAATTCACTTTATTTACAGTGCCAAGTCACAACAGAAGTCATCTCAGGACACTGAACAGAAACATTCATATACGGTATTATCTTGAGCACGCTTAAAGGCAACAGAAAGGAAAAACTCGCTCATGAGGAAGAAATCTCCCGCAGAACCAGGCTCAAGACAAGATGCTCAGGTCCAAAAACCAAAACCTCACAGTCTTGTCTGTGCTCAAAAGCAGAAAACTAAGGGTCATCCAGGTTTTTATGTCTTTAAGACACGCTTGTAGTCAAAGTAGCTGATTGGATTAACTAGGTTTCATGGACAAATATAACTTTGTATCATCAGCAAAACAAAAAAGTATCCGATGCTGCTTAATATCTTTACCTAATGGAAGCATATACAAAGTACGGTATAAGGTAAAGAGTATTGGTCCAAGCACTGAACCCTGAGGAACTCCATGACTGATTTTGGTGTATGAAGATTCCTTATTTACATTTACAAATTGGAATCTATCTAGATATGATTCAAACCAATTTAGAGCCTGTTTCCTGTGATTCCAACATCATATTCAAGCCTCTGTAGAATATTGTGATAACTGTATCAAATGCAGCACTGAGGTCTAACAGGACCAGTGTAGACACCTGTCCATTGTCTGAGGCCATGAGAATAGCATTAGTAACTTTCACCAGTGCAGATTCAGTGCTGTGGAGAGCCCTAAACACTGACTGAAACTCTTCAAACAGATGTTTAGATGAAGAAAATTTATATTATTAGGAATGATCTGGACTTTGGGGTAAACCTTCTTTGTTTGCCCTATGAAGTTTTATTATTATTATTTTTTTTTTTTACAGCTGACACGGATGGAGCTACCTGCCTCCCTTAGAGAGTTTATCACATGGTTAGATGTTGGCAAAGAGTCTTGCAATCATCCACCGCTGTTGTTGGCTGAGGACATTCAGGCCTTTTTTATGTTCCGTAGTTCACCGTGTTCTTTTGTTCTCATGAACTCAAACTACTGGTTTGGCCACCTGTAATGTTCTTATACGGTACTCCTCTTGGGAATTTGATTTGAGCTCTTTTGTGCACGGTCAGCTTTATCACTGTGAGCCTTTGGGGAAACTTCCAAAGAACTGTTTGTTTTCTATCCTGCTGTTTTAGACGATGATGACTCAGTGCACATAACTTATCAGATTGTTTCAAATAAACTAATATTAGGCCACAATTACTTAATAAATTATAACAACACCCAAAAAAAAGGAGCCACAGAAGTAATTAGAAATGGTGTAAACGGCAATCAAAGTTTGTCTGCTCTCTTCTTCAAATGTCTCCACGTTAAGCAAACATCACATGCAAGATCTGGGAGTTATTTTACACCGGCTGAGCCTCAGGATTAAGAGACGACAGCAATGACCACCGAGCTACTGCAGCCCCAACAACTGAAGGATTTCATTTCACAGAGCTATTTCACTTAAACTAATGTGTGCAAGCACAACATCTAAAGTGGACCAGTTGTGTGGTTTCAGTCTTTGACAAGTATTACTGTGTCAGTGCAAAAAAAAAGAACTATTTTCCTTTTTTCCTTTTGCAGGTTGAAAGTAAATACTTTTAAGTGTTTCAGAGATGGATAATTATTGAAAGAACAGCTCACACAAGGTCTGAAGAAATGTACTGTAATTTGTATTTTCTTACTCCAGTTTGGATCTTTATTCCATATTGCATTACAAAAGTCACAAAACAACAAAGACATTAGCATAAATTATATGAGCCATCATAGTCCAGAGAGAAGCAGGCATAGGTGAAAATGTCAAATTAAGTTTTTTTTTAAAAAGCACAGAAATCTCAGATGTGAAGTTAAAGCGAAGCATTACAAGCAAAAAAGATCAGAAGTAAAAGAAAAATGACATAAAAATCTGAGTAATTCCTAAAGGAAATCTGGGCTGTGTGAGTCTATACCAGGGGTGTCCAAACATTTTCCCTGAGCGGTCCAAATTTAAAATGTATCAGAGGGCTGCGGCCAAATTCAACAATACATGAAATAAGTCCATTTATTTATTACAGTTATTTATCCTTCCATTCTGTATATAGAACATTACAGAACAGGCTGTGTTGGTGGTGGTGGGAGAACTGGGGGGTCCTCCCTCAGAGAATTTTGAATAAAATAGATGCCATTTCCTGCATTTTGGTGAATTTTACAAAGTTTTATTACAGTAGATTAACATGAAACAAAAGATGTAAACTCAATTATTGAAATCTCTGACTGCAAAGCTGCAGCTCTGCAGGCAAGGGGTGTTCACTTCAGGACAAATTGAGGTTGCTGATTGGTCAGTTGCTGACATGCCGGATTGATTGACAGGTGGTGGTGGTGCAAAAAAAAAAAATCATAGATTTTACTGGCCAGTTTGAGGCTGTTGTCATTTATTCCATATTCAATATTTGGTGAATCTAAGGTTTGAGAACTGAGCTTCCTTACAAAATCCTAATGATGTTTTATTTTTCCGAGGTGCTGAGTTTGAATTTAGGGATGCTTGAGCACCCCCAAAAAGAGGCTAAAATAACTACTGAAGCCAGTTCAGATTTGTAATTTAAAGTATTTTCAAATGCTTTATGTGTGATTTATATGTGTATTAGTGCAGGATCAAAGGATAAATGTTTTTCAGTGGCAGGAAGCTATAGAAGTCTGTCAAAATAAAATATAAATTAGTCAAATTAAATAATTTAATGTACAAAATAGCCACTCCAGCTGTAAAGTGCCATTAAGGTGGTCACTGGGCTGACTTTCCATTTAACATTAATATTAAAGTCAGAATGACTGAGTGTAAACACAATGACACTTCAAAGGAGATTTTAATATAGTAATGAGGACAGCTTGGGCCAACTCAAATGGCTTGGCAGGCCAACTTTGGCCTGCGGGCCTCACTTTGGCCACCCCTGGTGTATACACTGAGGAAGATGATCTTCAGTCAAATCTATGATTTTACCATGTTTTTTTTTTTTACATGTTATCACATGAGCATGTTGGAAGAGCTCCAAAATCTAACAATAAACGTGTGATTCATGTTGCAATTGGACATTTTCACATGTTTCAAAGATCCAAGGTTCTTTGTCATTCACACCACATGTGGTACATGTGGTGGAACAAAATTGTGTACACAGGGTCCCAGTTACATCCAACAAAAGTATTATCCAGGTCTCTCTTGTATATGAGTCCTCGAGGCTCAATGGGATTAGCCCGCCTAAATAAAGGTTGAATTAATTACAGGGAGTCCCCAACTTACGGCGCCCCTGACCTACGGCAACTCTGATTTACGAACGCATCTCATTAAAAAAAAAATATATATATATATAATAATTTATTTTATTTTTTTATTTTCTAAATGAATACATGTACAGTATTGTACAGTCACCAAGCACTTAAGGCTGAGTTATACTTGCGCTTTGGTCCACTGGCCCTCTGCGCGTGAACTGCGCGCGCACTGAGCCGTGCGGCTTCTGCGTTAAGAGTTTTGCCGCTGTGTTTATGGTTGACGCACGGCGGAGCATGGCAAAGTGCTGTTCTTTTACGGGCCAGCAGGTGGCAGTAGCCTCTAAAACCTGTGCATATGTTGCAAGAAAGGGTAGAAGAAGAAATCTACCGTAGAAGAAGAACTGTTTGAAATCACACAACAACAAAAAAAATGCTCCGCTCGCGTGCTGAATAATAAGAACAACAGTTTTTGTGTCTTGCGGTTTTAATGCATGGAGTCAGCGAGGAGGAAGCGATCACGTGACTTTTGGCAAAACAACAAAAGAAAAGTCCAGCTCAGAGATGAAGAAGGTGAATTTAATACATTTGTATCACATAAAAACATTCCTCCATGCGTCGCGATGCCGTCTCCACGACCACAGCGGTGCAGACAGCTGCAGGCTCTGGCATGAAGGTCCCCACCCGAATCAATTCTGTAGCGCCCACCGCGCGCGCACTAGGCTTGCGGAGTTTCAAAAATTCAGAGGTGCACGACACGCGCCAAGACGACGCGCGGGGCCTACGCGCAGGGGCGGGGACTGTGAAATTGCGTCACTTTTGGCGCGCGCACTCTCGCGCGCTGCGCGACGCGTCGAGTATAAATCTAGCTTTAGCTTATCATAACACAGTTTTTAAAGATGAAGGAGTGAGTTGAATTGTCTCCCATTCACATAAAGGGAGCTAGCTCCCTTTATGTGAATGGAGCCTGCAGGGAGGAGGGAGACAATTCAACTCACTCCTTCATCTTTAAAAACTGTGTTAAGATAGGCTAAGTGCTTGGTGACTGTACAGTACTGTACATGTATTCATTTATTTAAAAAAAAAGTTTTTAAAATAAACGTTTTTTTTTTGTATGTGATCCGACTTACGTCATTTTCGACATACGAACGGTCCTTAGGTCCGGAACTCGTTCGTAAGTCAAGGACTCCCTGTAAAATGTAAATGTGTTTATCCTCATGTGAAGATCATGTGCACACAGGTGAAATTTTTCTTTTAATAATTCATTCTAAATAAAAATTCCTTGCTAATCGTGCGGCTCATCCATCAATCAGCCAATTGTGTGTCATGTCATCTTATTTTGAAAAACCGCGATAGAGCGAATCAGCGAAAAATAAACTGCAAAGTAGCGAGGGACTATACTGTATATTAAAGATAAATTAGTAATATTAATATATTAATAATTAAAAACTGTAACTAACTCTTGTGCAACAAACTAACGGTAATATTCAAAAACGTTTGGATAAAAAAAATATAAAGTTAGGAAAGCATCCTTATTTTTTAACAGAACAACTTTAGACTTTAGGTGCAGAGTTTTGATTTGTTAAGAACTTTGTTTCTCCCCAAAATAAAACGTGTTCTTTGTATCGTTTAAATTTGAACAGAGTTGTAAAGTGATGCTGACCGTGTGTGTGTCACTAGACGGTAATGAAAGCTCCATCTCAGAATACGGTACATTTGGACCAGCTGGTCCGTTTCCGCATCTCTGGTCTGAGTCAAATCTCCCATCAGCAGAACACATAACCAGTCCCTGTCTGCGTCTGTTCCTGCTCACAAAAGCCAGGAGTATCTGCCTTACAGGCCCTCTGGGAGGTCACCTAATGGTTTTGTAGCTATTTGGAGCATTTATAAGCTGCCAGGCTGCCCTAAAGAGAAGTATCAAAGCAGCTGTTCATAAGCAGCACTGAGTCTAAATCTGACCCATAAATGACTTTTTTTCAACTCTTGTTGTTTTTAATGCAGTGATGATCCACTTCATGTTTGGATTAAATGGACGTTTAACATTTCGACAGTGCCTTTATTCCGCTTCTGCTTTAGCGTGTTAAAGCTTCGCATGACAGCGGGTTCAGAGGAGGCAGCTGTCACGGAAACACCTTGGTTTTACAGAGTAAGCTGGAACGTTGGGGCCGCTCAGGGCACGACTTGGTCCCCTGCCATGGTTGGCGGTCGGGGTGTGGTCTCCTCTTCCCGAAACGTCCTGTCAGTTGTCCCCACTGCCAGGGTCGTCTGTCCTGTTCAAGTTCATTTTATTTCTGTTATTTTGCAGTTTTGAAATTGCATGAAAAGTGTCCGTAGCGAACAAATCAGTGAGGTTTGTCGTATTTTTGTAAGAAACGAGGCAAATCCCTTTCAGCTAAAAGCCTTGACTGTGTCTTACGGTCAAGGAAGTTTGTCTCTAGATGGGTTTTGAGGTTTTGCTGCGAAACGTGTCCTCAGAGGACGAAAATGATAACCTATCATTTTTGAGTCTCGGTTCTCAGCCTCTTGAGATAGATTTGTTTTCAGCAGTGTCACGAAGTGTCTCTAGGAAAGTTTCAAGGTCTCTGAGGGGCCATGCAGCAGGTCTGAAGCTGAACCCTCTTTAAGTTTCCTCTTATTGGTCAGCTCCTCATCTCACGCTGCCTCCTCGGAGTAGACGTTTCTCATTTTCAAAACCCTGCCCTCTCTGACCCCAAGTCTGCTTTTGGCATGAAGGCTTCAGGAAAAACAGCTTTGTGGCACTAGAAGGTTAATATTTTACTTGCAATCTACAACAAAACCAGCCTCGTATTTTGTGTATGAAAATTCTCAACTTCTTGTTCGTATTATGTTTTTTTTTAAGCCTAAAATAGTTTAAATTTAAGTAAAAAAAAAAAAAAGAAGAAGCATACATTAGTTTCATTTGATATTTCATAATAATATTGCATAGACAAAATGTGAAATGATGCAGCTGAAAAACAATGTTGTTCTATGAGAAACAAGGGTGCATATTTAAAATGTCTTGTCTGGATGAAATATCCAGGATTTAAAAAACAAAAGTTTTTTTTTTCTCCCCACGTGTTTCTTTTATGGTTATGGTCTTTTATGATTGCATTTTATCCTGGTCTTTGGTTTTGTTTTTGAACACATGTTACTGTACATTCTTTGTAACGTGCAAACTTCTGGGATCCAAAAAAAATCTTTACCCTAAATAAATGTCCCAATCTTGTCTAATGTGTGTTTGATAGATGACACGACAGACATGTGATCTGTGTTTGGATGTCTGGTAGCAAAATACCTGATGACTTTAATTAAATGTTCTGCAAATTTTAGATATACAGTATTTATAATTATAATTTATGATACCGTAGAGTATAAGTCGCATTAGAGAAGAAAAAAAAAGAATAAAAAGCATCATGAAGAGGAAAAAAACATATATACGGTAAGTCACTTTGGCATATACCGTATTTTCCAGACTATAGGTCGCAGTTTTTTGCCTAATTTGCATGCCCTGCGATCTATAGAGGTGAGACCTGTTTATGGATTTTCCCCATATTTTTAGACCAATTTTTGGCTCAGATATGACCGTTTTTCATTTTGGCAAAAAAATGGTGCAGTACCCCTTTGTCCACTAGGGTACACCGACCGTTCCCACCTCATGTGTCCGAAGGCAGCCTCCTCTGGTCGGACTGAAGCCCGAGATACACTGAAGCAGACTCCGTATACGCGCGTATACGGACGTATACGCGCGTATACGGAGCCGCTGCTACACTCGGCTTTCGTTCTCGCGTAGATTCTCGTGTTTTCGCTCCAAATTCTAACGTCATTTCCTCCGTACCGTCACTTCCGATCGTCACTTCCGCTAGTTTTTCGCTCCAAACGCTCGCGTTCTCCTTGTTGTAATATGAGCAGCTGAGCACGGAGTGCTTTTCCTGCAGCCCACAGCCCACCACAGCCCACCAGGGAATATATAAAACATCGCGCACCCAGGTAGGACCTGAATTCATTCATTTCATTCATCGAGTGAACGGAGGAAGAAGCGGTTACTTGACTTTAGGCAAAAAAACAAAAGAAAAGGCCCGATCAGCGATAAAAAAGAGGAATTTATTTCATTTGTGTAACATACAAAACAGTCCGGCGCCGGGGAAGTTTAGATCAGACACCGCGCATCGCGTATGCGAATCGCGTATGCGTAGTAAAAAAATACTTTTGCGCGTACTTGCCCTGAGGGGCTACGCGGGGCTACGCTGCGTAACGGGGCGTACGTACGCTGCGTATTGGCGTATCGTGAGGACGCTCGAGTGTATCTCGCCCTTGACTCTGTCGCAGCCCGGCCTCCTGCTCTGGAGGTAACTACTGTTAGCTGTGTTTTTTAGCAAGATAAGTCAAGAACCACAGGACAGATTATTATCAAATTTACAGAAAGTAATCACTGTATGGACATTTACAACTGACTAGCTTTATGAGATGTTTGAGATTTTTAAAAAAATTGATGTTTTATAGACGTAAACATGTCGCATTAGCTTCGGGTTATTTTCCTGCTACTATTTGTCTAAATAACTCATAAACCACACCGCGGATTTTCTTGAAACCTATAATTACTTGGTGGTCATTTACAAACTGTGACCTGTACGAGAAATTTGAGCTAAAATTCGATTCATTTATAATTTATTTTCGCAGCGCACGCTACCGTTTGGAAGACGTCAAAGCAAAACAATTTAAATCCAGCAGATTTGACCATTTCGTGAATTTATTAAGGAACGGTTAAGCTCAGGAACCCTTGTGCTATAATGTCAGCTAAGATTTTTTTTTTCAGCAAACAAAGAGATGTTTTTACCGTGTTAATCTTGTAAAGTCCTTCCGTGCTCGCTCGCTTCTGTGGCCGCCATTTTCAGCAGGGCAAATGAGGTGCTGACGCATCGCGTAGCGGTAACGCATAATAGATGCGACCTGATCTGTTTATGGATTTTTCCAATTTATTCCCAATAATTGGACAAAGCGATCTATATAACGGAGCGACCTTTCAGGCGGAAAATACGGTAACTCGCATTTATCATGCGTCACCGCTGACTCGTCATGTTAATTACGCATTTATTTAATGGTCAAAACAGCTTCATTTTGCCTGGGCAGCGCCATCCGTCGTGGACGGAGCCACTAGCTCTCCAGTGTTCCTCCGCCTGCACCAGCTGAATGAAGTGAGCACGGGAGGACTTGCTGTTGCAGTTCTCAGAAACTTAATGCATCAGTCAAAAA
>JBBPBX010006308.1:27028-39297 GCA_038048925.1 Garcialebias charrua
TATACAAGTCGCTTGGATGTATAAATCGCAGGACAAATTCTGGAAAAAAGAAGTGACTTATTCACCAGAAAATACGGTACTCATCCCAGTTCATCAACCACAGCAACAGTTAATTTCACCAACTTTGAAGTAATATTGGATTTGGTACAAGCTGGGAGTTTTCCCCAACACACGTTCTGAGCACTAACAGATCACACGTCTTTGTTCAAAACTTGCACAGCAGCACGAGTTGTGAACTCCTTTGAGTGAAGCTACTTTTTAAATCCGCTGATGTATTTTTGAGAAAACGAGAAAAGTCTGCAACAAAGCGCATTTGTGTTGCAGTTAAGGTATTTTACAAAATGAATATTAAAAAAAACGGTTAATTTGTTTAAACAAAAAAGGAGTATACAGTTACCTACAGCTTTGGGTTACGTCGTATGAAAGATCATCCTAGAAAACACCTTTAACCTGCGACACAGGAGAATGGGCTCTCAGTTTAGTCCTGTTCCAGTCTCACAGCAGCTGAGGAGTCAGATAACAATTCAAGATCTGTCCTGCTGCTCGGCTGAAACGATGCTCCTTAATAAATGATTCCCAATCTGAATCTTTAAGAGTTGGAATTGTGGCTTTCTTACACAAGGAACCAACCTTTGAACTTCAAGACTACATAGATAAATTACTCTATTATTATTCATACAGAGTTTTTGCTCAGTGCCAATTTTTTTTGTTCTCCTTCAGGTGCAGCCTCTTTTCCTCTCATCTGTGCAGGTGGTCGCCTCATGTTGGCTACAAATGAAATGCTTGGAAATTTAAGAACGGGCAAAGGAGTTGGAGCATCTGAGGTCATCTGTTGTGGCTTTCAGACATTTTCTGTCTGCGTGTCAGATTACATCTTGTTTTTGGTCAATTTCAAAACTTCCTTTCCATTAAAAAAAAATGTTTTTATGCAGCTGCAGTCCTTTTTAAATGCTCGCTGTATCCTTGAAATGTTTCAATCCGGGTTTAAAGCGCTGCACAGCACAAAAGCTGCACTTAAACGTTGTTGCTCTTTTATTGGCTACATGTTCAGGAGACTCAGCTGTTCTGTTTGATACGGTTTGGACCACAGGACTCTCCAGGTTGGAACAATGTGGTTTTAAATGTTCTGCATTAAACTGGTTCAGGTCTGACTAGAGTTCCTGCATAGGCCTCAGAGAATCTGTTTCCTCTTCTGCCTCCCACACATGGAGTTCCCCAAAGATCTATTCTTGGACCCATCTTATTTTGCATTTATACACTCCCTTTAGGCTCCATTTTTAGAAAATGCAACATCTGTTTTCATTCTTATGCAGAACAACGCTCAGGTCTACTTTCACGATGAAGTGAAATTGTTCTATTTCACCAAACCCCCAGCTCAAATGTCCCTCTGACGTACACACTTGGATGGCTTCAAACTTCCTACATTTCAACAAGGATAATACTGAAGTCATTATTTTGGTCCCAGTGAAAACTGAAGTGTAACTCCTACAGATCTACCTATTTCTACCTCATGTACTACAGTATTTACACATCAACATGTGTACCGGTAGTCTTGTCTCTTAATTACTGTACTGTTTAGATTAGAATGTTTAGATTAGGTTAGATCATGTCTTTTTGCATTTATTATAGATCCGTTTGTATTTATTGTACTGTTGCATATCTGCACTGTGTGTTTTCGTTTTGCACTTTATGTTCTATGTTGCACCGTGGTCCTGGGGGACACCATTTTATTTCAATGTGTACTTGTACGTAGCTGAAATGACAATAAAACCTCTCTGACTCAGACTCTGTTCTGCTTGGAGCCATTTGTAAAACCTCATGTAAAAAAATCTAGGAAGATATGTTTGATTCAAAATTTACCTTTAGGAAACAGATTAGTTCTGTTGTGATTTTTATTTTATTGAGGCTTGTAACTAAGTAAAATCTTTTTTATTCTTTAAAGACTTTCAACACGTGATTCACTATTTTATTACAGTCCATCTATATTAATGCAACTCCCTGTATGTTGGTGTAAATCCAGGCCGGACTCTTGTGTCTGCAGCTGGTCCAGAATGCTGCAACTTGTCTTTCAACACAAACAAAAAAGCGTGAACATATCTCACCGGTGCTGCATCCCTTCATTGGCTCTGTTTGTTTTAGGATTGATTTTAAAGTTTTATTGTTGACCTATAAGGCCCTACATGGGCAGACTCTACAGTATCTGACCTCCTGCAGTCTTTATTTGCCTTTTAGATCCCTCAGATCTAATGATCATTTGCTTTTGGTTGTCCCGTGTTCAAAGCCTGTCCACAGAGGTGATCAGGCTGTTGTAGCTGTAGCTCAAGTGGAACTTTTTCATAACATACAGGCTTTAACACTTGGTATTTTGGGCTCATCTTGAAGCACATTTGTACTCACTGGCTTTTAATACAGCATAATAATTTACTTTTTTTTAAAGTTAGTATTGTTTTTTTTTTCCTGTTATTGTATTGTCTTCTCATTATTTGTATTATGTGCAGCCTTTGGCCAAAGACAGTTGTTTTTAACTGTGCTTATTTGATCTGATTTAGACCTGCTATTATGAAAATGTTGATGTCTGAGAGGGCGCTTATAAAATGTATGCCTCCAATAAGAGATTAAAACATACTTTCATGCTGTTAAATGCCCTGAAAAAAGGACTGTAAAATATTTAACCTAAAATAATGATTTTGCCTTCTAGTCTTGAGAGAAACATGATTTTTTTTTTCCAAGTTTAAGAAAAATAGTCAAAAAAAAATTACCAAAAACTCCATATGTGGCTACAAGTGAGAACATATCCCCCTTTGGTGTAATTGCCAAATTGGAAGATGTTCTAACCAACCAGTTGCTTTTCATTCTGTCTGCTCAAGCAACAGCTTGCAGAGAAACAGGGGGTTGGGAGGCTGACGTTGTAGCCAAACAGCACAATAGACAAGAGTTCTCACAGAGCTGCCAATGCTTTTGCATTTGTTCAGAAGTTATGGGATCCTTTGAAGCCGTATAATGATGCCTTTGGTGCAGTTATGTGTTGTTTATACTCAGCAGGGACTCAGTGAAAATGAGCATAGGCAGCATTTTAAGGCTCACTAAAAAAACACAACTGCCAACCTCAATCACTTCAAAGTTATATGCTCAGATTTCATTTTCTGGATCAAGTGCACAAAGGGAAATGTTGTATAATGTGTTTGACGTGTCATTACTTGACAAAGGGATAAAGGGAATCTGTCTATTACTCACAGGTGGGCATTAGGTTTGATCTGAAGCCTTGAGGCAATGTGGGTTACACTTAAAGAAGAAATTAATTGTTTACCACATACATACTTCACAGATGTACCTGACACCCCAAGCCACAAACGAGAATCAATTTTGAAAACAAATCCCCTTTTAATTAAATTTGTGCCATACCCCAAAAGACACCGAACAATGGAATGTAAACTTCTTTACAGATAAAAATCTAAATCTGTCTGCACTAAACAGGCATTACGTCTCCAGACACTCTCACAGAACATCTACTTTGAAGCCTTTAAATTAAAACCCATTTAGAAATTTGAGACTTTTTATTTCTTTACTTCTGCAAACTGTAACTAGTTACACACAATG
The DNA here is from genome assembly GCA_038048925.1 of Garcialebias charrua. NCBI lineage: Eukaryota > Metazoa > Chordata > Actinopteri > Cyprinodontiformes > Rivulidae > Garcialebias > Garcialebias charrua. The sequence continues at coordinate 30,626 of JBBPBX010006308.1, forward strand.
TATCAGCAAAACAGTGGCATCCATGCTATTGTTTCCAACCAGAATGTATCTTCTACAAGATCTGTTGACAAATAAACACAACTAGAAGATAAACTGACTTTTTTCAGGTAAGTGTAAAAATCACAGAAATACAGATTTAGCCATTCTGACTTTTTTCAGGTAAGTGTAAAAATCACAGAAATACAGATTTAGCCATTCAGTGCTCCTTTTTTAACTTTATACCTCACTGAAAAGACAACAGTGACTTTGGGAAGTGTAATTTATGTTCAAACTGCATCTGCTGAAACCAGTGAATTAGAGTCCAGTTTCATACAGCATCAAGTTTTTGGAATTTCGAGTAGACTGACTTGTGGTGTGTGAAACTGTCCAGTCCTTTTTAGTCAGTCTTAAAGTTTCTAGTCCTTTTAAATGCCCTTCAAGCCCTTTTTCCTCAGGTCTTCTTTAGCTTCTTTTATCTGCTCCTGGAGCTCCCTGGCGGCCTCTTCACAATCATTGAAGGTGGCCACCCGGTAGCCCACCGTGGCCAGGGAGAAGCATCCGAACGACACCAGCAGGTAGACGGGCATCGGCCAGGCGACATCCCGGTACGTCCGCGGAAGGCTCAGGTCCAACAGGTCGAAGGTAACTAAAGTCCAAACTGCACCCAGCAGCAACACCACGAACAACCACTGCATTAGCTTCGTCATGATGAAAAAAACACGACGGGGTTTTGTTTAACAACCTGTCGGGAGAATGAATCGTGTTAGCATCGTGCTAACGTAGCATCCTGTTAGCATGTCTAGCTAAAACACACCGCGGAAAACAAACAACAAGAAATTGTAACGAATAAACCGATGTATGAAAGCGCCACACTCCTTAAGAAAGAAGAAGTGTACAATAGTTTTGTTTAATACGTGTTAAAGACAAACTAAGCCTGTGTGTTTACCTTTTTTCAAACGCCACCTCAGCTCTGCGCAGATTAATGACGTAATATCGCGACGCATTGTGGGAAATGTAGTCATAGCTATAGCGCTCCGGTTTAATCTGTTTCGAAAACGTGAATGTGCCTTTTTATTTATTTTTACTGGAACAAACATCTGAATGTATATTTCATTTAAATTCATTTAGTCTAAACTCAGACATACTGAATATAGAAAAATAACATTTATTTTTTCTTTATTACACCAATTTATTAGACTTTTTTTTTTGCACAACACATTTGTTATCTACATGTTCTAAAAAAGAAGCTGTTGTATTTTACCTGCTGTGTATGTGTGTTTATTAACCTTGGCTGAAAAATTCCTTGTATAAACTTGGCAAATCCCATTTTCATCCTAATAAAAACTTTTTAATATTTAACAATAAGCAAACAATTGTTGTTAAGTTTTACATTCATAAACATCCCTGTTGTTTCAGACATTTCGAACTTGTGAAAAAATGTGGTACTCCATAGGCTTTACAGATAGATAGATAGATAGATAGATAGATAGATAGATAGATAGATAGATAGATAGATAGATAGATAGATAGATAGATAGATAGATAGATAGATAGATAGATAGATAGATAGATAGATAGATAGATAGATAGATAGATAGATAGATAGATAGATAGATAGATAGATAGATAGATAGATAGATAGATAGATAGATAGATAGATAGATAGATAGATAGATAGATAGATAGATAGATAGATAGATAGATAGATAGATAGATAGATAGATAGATAGATAGATAGATAGATAGATAGATAGATAGATAGATAGATAGATAGATAGATAGATAGATAGATAGATAGATAGATAGATAGATAAATAGAGTGTGAGAGTGGATGGTTGTTTGGTGTGAGTGAGACAGGTCCCTCTTGTAAATGAGTCCCCATGACTCAACGAGGCTAGCCTGTATAAATAAAGGTTGAATGAATGAATGAATGAATATGATGAAATAAAATAAAAAATAAAAAAACAATAGAAAAGGTACCTAACCATTCAGGAGGCAATCATACCAATACAGTATCTCCATAAAGCACAGATGAGTATTTCACTGCACTATATTTAACGTTAGTCAACAGTAGAATAAGACATTGACCCGTTTGCTAAATGCACTAGATTGAATCTGGTTGTATAATTGATTCAGACTGGAGTTGTTTTGGATTTTGTAGCTTCAAATTACTTTTGCTAGTCCATGTAAACAAAGTTAACGTCGTTAAATTGTATCTATTTCTTATATTTTGTTTTTATAATGTATAACACATCAGTATTCAGTCAGCTTTGAGAAAAGATATAGGCCTACAATTAATTTGAGTCATTAATGAGCAAAGCTTTTAACACGTATTAGACTTCTAACTCTTTCTCGAGGTTAGTTTCCAAATTTAGAAAAGCCATTCTCAAAATCACTGCCGCTAAAAGCCATTTGTTCCTAAATGAGGAATCCAACAACAGTTTAATTATGCTCCACAGGGGACTCGTGGGTTTCTCGGTTTCGTTCGGGGCTGTGAACTGACCAGGTGCAAAGGGCACTGATTTCTCCAGGGTGAAATCAGGAGCGGGAGGAGACGTAAACAGCACTCACTGAGCTAAGAAAAGGGATACGCTAAGCAGCCACTGAGAAATAAACATTATTCTTTAGGGAAAAAATGAGAGTTATTCTTAGGACGGTAATGTTTATAATTGTCTACATTTGTGTTAATAGTGTGAGTGACGATCTGTGTGCCTGCTGGATGGGTGTAGAGTGCGTTCCTTCTGTTTATGCAAACTGGAAAGTAGTCTGTGTGCCATGTGAAGTCCCTTAAATCATTACTGACTTGTCTCAACGCATAAAAAAAATCCTAACTGTTTTCACGCTTGGTGTTTTTCAATTTCGCACAAAAAGCTACATCACCACTAAGGTTTGTATTTAAATTACTGTGATCAAGATTTCAGTAATCAAATAGATTTAATAGAATTATGAAATAACAGCACAATAAAAAACACAAAAGTATTGTTGAAAACCTCATCTTTCTAGTCTGATATGCACAGATACAAATACTATAATTTATTTAAAACATGGAAATGCAACAGATCTCACTAGTTAAAATTATGTGGCACATTTGATTGGATATAAAACTCATTCAACACTTGTTCTTCTCAAGGGCGGGCGTATCCTCTCAGTCTCCGCTTTGCTTTTGCTTTGTCTTGTCTGTGAAACTGTCTGAGAGCCTCTCTTCTACAAAATCTTTCAAATCATAACTATGGACTTCAATTTGGTCAGTTGGTCCCTCAACACAACAGATAACATTTTTTCAAAAAGAAGACAGGCTGTAGGCGAGCTGATTTGCCCTGTTGACATGCACACAGCTGGATATTTCATCGACTTGGAAGACTTGATGACGTGTCTATCTCTGCTGTCATCTGTGGATCTTAAGGACGCATATTTAATTGGATTTATGATAACTGGTTCCTGCTTTTTGGATTCGGCTGGTTCCTGGTCTATCAACACAAAAGGAAGACGTTGGCAGCTAATCTGGACCTGGTCAGGCTGCCTGCCTTACATGATGCTTGGTTCATATCTCGAGAAACCAGACTTTTGGCTGAATGGATTAGATCTCTGGGATTTTCTGAGGCACGTTCCATTGGTGTGGTCATTTTAATTTGGACATTTTCGGAAGCGAGTGGACTGACACAGACTGAAGGTAGATGTCATTAAAGTTCTGCCTGTTCCCAAAACAATTGTGTTTATCTGAAATTTGGCTCATTGACTGGCCTTGACAGGCCGTCTTATCTCAACACGCCTGAGAAGTTTTGTAAACCAGATGCTCTCACCCCCCTCCCAAACCTGCTACTGAGGAATTCCACAGACTTTTCAGAGGAGCACAGCTGAATAAACATTCTGTCATCATTTCAGGACTCTCGCCTCTGGCCGACCTTGGCAGCCCCCCCCCCCATGAGTGTGCACAGATCTATGAGCTGGCTGCTCAACCGCCTTTGAGTCCCCCCCCTGCCCTCTGCGTAATGTCGGCGTCATTATGTGCTTGTGTGCAAGACTTTTTTCATTACCACATTTTTGACCTTCAAACAGAGGTCAAAAATGTGTTAGGAATATTTTTTGTCTCCAAACCCTATGTGTTATTTTTCACCACTTTTATTGTCTGTCCAACAGATCTCGCTTGTAAATGAGTCTTCGAGGCTCAATGTGACTTATCTGTTTAAATAAAGGTTGAATGAATGAATGAATGAATGAATAAGCTGTTTACTGACAATTCCATGCTTAAAGGGATATTACAGATAATTAGGGATTCTGTAGAAAGATTATGAACAACTATTGTTTTACCTGTAGTAGGCAATTCTTTAAAGGGGACCACATATTCAAAATTCACTTTTTAATGTTTTTTTACTCAACTTTGGATATTTACTTCATTAAAAAACAGTCCTAAGGCCAAAAAAATGCACCCAGTGGTTTATTTACTCTAAGTATATTTATTTTACTGTGATAAGATAGGTTTCGTTTTGAAAATCATTGCGCTTGTGACGTCACAAGCGCCAGGACAACCCACCCCAACCTGAGTCCAGCCCCTCACCTAGCAACCCCTGGTTAGGCTCAACCCACTTCTGTATTAAACACATGACTGTTGTTTTTCATGATTTCATCTCATCTTTTGTTTATATGTTCTTAATTTCATGTGTACAGCACTTTGTTGCAGCTGTTTTTTTAAATGGCTTTATAAATAAAGTATAATTGTTATTTTTATGTTTTAGTTCAATTTTTAGTGTATTTGCGATCGCTCCCAACGCGCAGCCGGTAGAAATAAAACGAGCAGACCGCCGGCGTAGGGACCGGCGGCAACGGGACCCTCTTCTGGCGGATGGAGCGGAGCTTCAACTGTACAGCCTCGCAGCAGCCTCGCAGCAGCCTCGCAGCAGCGAGGACCTTCTCCTTACGGATTAATTTACGGGAGACACTTGGTGAACTTTGTGTTGTCTTGACTGGAACAGCGATAACTCCCAAAATCGCCGCGTGCAACGAGCGGAGCTGGCGAACACCGGAAGAGGAACAAGCTAACATTAGCATCGGATTCGGGTGGTCTCATGCTAAAAGGAGCAGCAAATTGCGGCGCGCTCAGACGGGTTTCGGTAAGTTATCTTAAGCTAGCACTAACAGTAAGTCAAATGAGTAATAAAAAAAGAGCTAATTTTAAAACAACAACACATTACAGATACTGGCTGTTACAGAGGGCGTAAACAGATCTTTGAAGGGCGTGGACTTCAGAACTCAGTATCAGAAACCGGTCGTTCAAAACGAAAGTTAAAAATGGCAGAATTAAAAAGGGTATAATTGATTATCTAAGAATTATTTTGTGTATTAAAATGAATTAATATTGTCAAGATACAGTAGCACACAGACATAACATAAAAATTTTAAAGACCTATATGTGGTCCCCTTTAAACAGCTTCAGTTAGGATGAACAGAGTTTAATTCTGAGTGCGCGCTAAATGTAGCTAAAACCACTCAAATCACAGAAATATCGTTGCATGCATGCAAAAGCTATTTAATAAACATTTCTGCCACCATCACATTTGCTTTGCTTGGGTGTTCTGCAGCAATATTACAATATTCCTACCAGAAGTGCCAACAGTTAGCTGCCCCTGTTGTAGTGCATGTAAAAAAACACATAATTTTACATGTACAGTATGTTGATATAATGTGACATTGACGGTGATTTAAGTTTATAAAGCAGCATTTGCATGACTTGCTGTGAAAGCTTTGACATTGATGTTGATTTATTACGTAATTAACTGTGAGCTTGGTACTACTTAATATGGGGAAAATTAAACTCCATTTCTCCCAACAGAGACGGTCAAAAGAGCTATTTCCCTACAGTGGCTGACAGTTGCAAAACAACTTCAAACAGTGAACACAGCTGCAAACAGTGAAAACAACTGCAAACTCGCTCCATAAAACGGAAGTGCTCCAGATAGGGAAGTCAAACAAAGAAAAAAAATCATAAAAGAAACTTGAAGGAAGAAAAACGTTTGCCAACCGCGAATATCACAAGATTAAAAAAAAAAACTTTATTAACAAATTACAGTATTTTCTGGTGTATAGGTCGCACCTGTGTATAGGTCGCATTGTCCAATTATCACCAATAGATTGGAAAAATCCCTAGATAGGTCGCACCGGTGTATAGGTCGCACCTACGTTTAGCTCTGCTGCAAATGTCTGCCACAGGAGATTAACACTTAAAAACAATTATTTGTTTGATAAAAATTATAGCAAATATATGTCTGAGCTGAACTTTTCCTTAATAAATGAACGTAATTGTGAAATGAGCTGGATTTAAAAATTTGTTTCGCCGAAAGTGATAACAAGCCATATATAGGTCACACTGGTGTATAGGTCGCAGGGCCTTGAACCATAAAAAGGTGTGACCTATACACCGGAAAATACGGTACATAATACAAAACTCTCGTACAGGATATATGTCAACAACCAGAAAGAAGAAAGAAAAAAAAACTGTCAAAAACAAAACAACAACAAAAAAAAACAAAAAAAACCCAACAACAACAACATGGTAAAAGAAGAAAGGGGGGTTACATAAATTTCACAATCCTTGTAACTTAAACAGTAAAGACAGAGTACCAACATGAGGTACCTGTATTCATAGGCTGCATGAGGAACAAATCAAAAAGTAAAAACCTGGAAATGTCTCCATAGATCATTACAGAAATGTTAGATTTCGGCCTCTTGAGAGAAATATAGTCATTGATAAACCTTGTGAATGATGATAATAAATTCCTCCACTTACTACAATATACAGTATGTGATATTTCCCCAGAAGTATAACAATGTTGATCATGTCAGATAGAAATATCACAAGATATTTTTCTTCCTCTTAGTTTCTTTAATGATTTGTTCTTTGTTCGACTGCCCCTAGTGGTCTGGAGCACTTCCGTTCTGTGGAGCGAGTTTGCAGTTGTTTTCACTGTTTGCTGTTGTTTTTAGTGTTTACAGTCAATGTTTGCTACGTTTGCTATGTTTGCATTTGTTTTTGTGTTTACATTTTGTTTGTGTTTTTTGTTTGCATGTGTTTTTTGTGTTTGTGTTTGGTTTTTGTGTTTGCATTTTATGTGTGTTTGCGTTTGTTTTTGTGTTTGCGGTTTTTTGTGTGTTTGCGGTTGTTTTTTGTGCTTGCATTTGATTTTTTTGTTTGAGTTTGTTTTTGTTTGCATGTGTTTTTTGTGTTTGCATTTGATTTTTTTGTGTTTGCATTTATTCTTTGTGTTTGCATTAGTTTTTTTAGTTTTTGTGTTTGTTTTTTGTGTTTGCAATTGTTTTTTGTTTGCATGTGTTTTTGTGTTTGCATTTGATTATTTTTTTGTGTTTGCATTTGTTCTTTGTGTTTGCATTTGTTTTTTTGTGTTTTTTAGTGTTTGTGTTTGTTTATTTGTGTTTGTTTTTCTGTGTTTGCATTTGATTTTTGGTGTTTGCATTTGTTTTTTGTTTTCTTGTGTTTTTTGTGTTTGCACTTTATTTTTGTTTTTGTGTTTGCATTTGTTTTTTGTGTGTGTTTTTGTGTGTTTGCATTTGATTTTTTTGTGTTTGCATTTGATTTTTGTGTTTGCGTTTGTTTTTGTTTGCGTTTGATTTTTTTGTGTTTGCGTTTGTTTTTTGTGTTTGCATTTTTTTGCGTTTGCATGTGTTTTTTGTGTTTGCGTTTAATTTTTGTGTTTGCATTTTTTTGTGTTTGCATTTAATTTTTGTGTTTGCATTTGTTTTTTTGTGTTTGCGTTTGTTTTTTGTGTTTGCATTAGTTTTTTGTGTTTGTGTTTTGTTTTAGTGTTTGCATTTGTTTTTTTGTGTTTGCGTTTTTTTGTGTTTGCATGTGTTTTTTGTGTTTGCATTAGATATTTTTTTGTTTTTGCACGTTTTTTGTGTTTGCGTTTATTTTGTAGTTTTGTGTTTGTTTTTTGTGTTTACATGATGGTGCAGAGTCAGGGCAGCCAGCTTGGGACCCGAAAGACCCAGGTTCGATCCCCGGTCACTGCATACCTTTTGGTGTCTCTGGGCAGCACACCTCATCCCCAAATTCCCCCGGCGCTTTCAATAGCTGCCCACTCCACCACCTGGTGGTGGATGGGTTAAATGCAGCAACTAATTTAGTCTTGTATGGAAACATACAGTGATGACAGTGTGACATTACATTACATTACATGTGTTTTTGTGTTCTTTTTTGCGTTTGCATTAGATTTTATTGTATTTGTGCTTTTTTTGTGTGTGTTTGCATTTGTTTTTGTTTGTGTTTGCTTGTTTTTGAGTGTGCATCATACATGTGTTTGCTGCGCGTTTGGCTGTTTGGTGTGCGTTTGCACCTGTCTGCCACTGTAATTTCCTCTTTTTGACAGAACCCCACTTCAGATGATCTTAACAAGCCCTTTAATGCATTTAGCATGATTAACATGGGACATAGTTGCTACCGCTAATTAGATCTGATTTGCTATACACCAAAAAGGGTGCTTCACTGTACTGACACCATAAATTCAGTCCAGCTGGGATTATCCATGACAGGTGGCATTATTACATACATCACTGCTGTCTGTCTTGTGTGAGCAGCAGTGTGAGCATGTGTGATACTCAGTGGGAAGGGTCAAGCTGGCTTTTCTCAGTGTATCTCCCTGCCAGCTCCTGTTCCGTTCCAGTACTCAGGAAACCTGCGCTCC
>JBBPBX010006309.1:10895-23732 GCA_038048925.1 Garcialebias charrua
AATATATATATATATATATATATATATATATATATATTATGGGCAGCACGGTGGCACAACTGGTAGAGCTGCTGCCTCTCAGCGAGAAGGTCCAAGGTTCAAATCCCGGTCCGGGGGCCTTTCTGGGTGGAGTTTGCATGTTCTCTCCGTGCATGCGTGGGTTTTCTCCGGGTGCTCCGGTTTCCTCCCACAGTCCAAAAACATGCATGTTAGGCTGATTGGTAACTCTAAATTGACCCTGGGTGTGAGTGAAACAGGTCCCTCTTGTAAATGAGTCCCCGTGGCTCATCGAGGATAGCCTGTATAAATAAAGGTTGAATGAATATTCATTCAACCTTTATTTAGTCAGGTAAATCTTTTGAACCTCATGGGCTCATTTACGAAAGCGACCTGCGAATATATATATACTTTAATACTTTGGCTGTTTCTGTAGGTGAAAACACAATAGTTGACATCTCTAAATTTAATCTAAAGACTGTTTAACAATTAACACAATAAAAAAAAGTCTTCATGATTTTGTATGAGAAACTTTAAAACTTGTCTAGAGGTCTACCTTCAGCAGATAATGAGCTCATCAGTCCTCTTCTTCATGCAGGTTGAAGGACTTCCTTCACCCGTCCAGGTCTTTGGTCAGGTTTTGGGCTCTGGGTTCTGTCTGCTTGGGCATGAGGGTCCAGCAGGGAGAGCAGATTTTAGTGTTGCAGCAAACCATTTCCATTTGGACTTTAATTCATTCATTCAGGTTGTCACAACTCATCACATGAAACAACAGTGAGGAGCCCTGGTGGATCGTGGTCAGTGCCACGTCTCATGATCCTGAGGCCGCAGGTTCGAGCCCAGGTTCGTCAGGATGTAAAACATTCACCAAATCCTTCACGAGCTCACTGTGGGAAGCAGCCAAAAGAAAAACTGCACCATGAAACAGTTAAGTGAGACCTGTTTGTCAGAAACTTCACATTTTGTTTTGTTTTTAAACACAATTGGTTTTATTTAGTTAGTTTTGTTTAACTGTTGTATTCACCTATGATGCTAAGTGGTCTTAAACTCTCCTGGTTAAAATTACAGACCCTTAAAGCTATTTTCAAAATACAAATGTGCAAATTTTAAATCAGTGAGATCAGATAGAGGCTGAAGTTCTGTTCAGATGTTATTGACGTTAATTTTTGAGAAAAATGTACAAAAATAATTAACCACCAACCGTTCACTCTGCAGGTCTTAACGGGATCTCAGACTACTTGCGCACATTGACCTTAGTTAATATGTTGTTACTGTATTTCTCTATTCTACTAGAAGTTGTTGTTTGTGACACGTGAACACTCCTAATTTCTTTAAAAAATATAGATGAATATTACATTTTTCACCACGGTCAATATTTTACCGATGCAATGCATTCTGAAGCAATGATGTACATTTGTTGTAGTGGAGATTAAAATATACGAAGTCAAGGCTAAAAAGTTATAACGGGACAATAAAGTTATAGTTTTCTTTACACAATATAGACATATGGGTCAAAATGATCAAATATGATTAACTTGTGATGTTTAAGTTATTAGCTCTGGAGCTAATGCAATTAGCTTCGAAGCTATAATGCAATTAGTACGTTTTTTAATATTTGGCCCAAATGACAAAAACCTTTTTATTCTTCAACTCAAGAGGATTTTGTTTGAAACTCTGGCATGAACGGTGGTGGGTGATATGCATTCCTTCAAGGCCTTTAATGGATTCTCCTGTTACAAATGTTACTGGAATTTCCTGAGGGAGGAAACTGGTGATGGATGCTGGGTTCGAAAAAGCTCAGGTGGAGTTGTCACAACAAACTCCTCCATCTTTGACCTCTTATTTGAAGTTGGGTCACGGAGGCAGCAGGTCCAGAAGACAAGTCCAGACCTCCTCAGAGACTCTATCAAGCTCTTCCTGGGGGACTTCAAGGTGTTCCCAGACCAGACAGGATACATACTGTTAATCCCTCCAGAGAGTTCTGAGTCTTTTCTCAGGGGGAGGTGTCTGGAAAACCTCCAAAGAGATGCTTCGAGACCACAAGAACCTCCTCAGCTGGCTCCCTTTGATGCAGAGGAGCAGCAGTTCTACTCTGAGCTCCCCCTGGATGATGGAGCTCCTCCTCCCGTCTCTAAGGCTGAGCCCTGCTACACCCCACGAAGGACGCTCATTTCTGCAGCTTGGATCCAGGATCTGGTTATTTCAGTCCTGATCCAAACCTCGTGACCACAGGTGAGGGTTGGAACATAGACAGACCAGTAAACTGAGAGCTTTGCCTTTAGACTCAATTATTTCTTCACTACGACTGACCAAAGCAACGTCCTTATTACTGAGGACAAGGCCCGGTTCTGCCCATCTCCCACTCCATCCTACCATCACTCATGAACAAGACACTCAGATACTTGATATCCTCCATCTGAGGCAACGAGTCCACCTTCCCACTGGGGTCAGTTCAACCGGTTCTGGTCTAGAACCACGCGCTCAGACTCAGAGGAGCTGACTCTCATACCGGTTGCTTCACACTCAGCTGAGAACCACTTCACTGAACACTCAGGGATCCAAAGATGCCAACTTAGAACATCATCCACATAAAGTAGAGACGAGACCCCGAGGTTCCCAAACCAGACCCCTCCTGTCCACGACTGAGATCCTGTCCATGAAGACCACAAGCAAGGTCTGAGACCAGGAGCCGACCTGGAGGAGTCCAATCTGCACAGAGAACAAGCTCGACTCGAGCTGCTCCTGCTTTGGTACTACGAAGACTGGATAGCCCTTAAATGCATCACAGCCATCCCTCCATCCATTATCTTTTACCCGCTTCTTCCATTTTGGGTCACGGGGGTCGCCGGTGCCCATGTCCAGCAATCACTGTGCGAGGGGCGGGGTACACCCTGGACGGGTCGCAAGTCCATCACAGGGCCACATAGAGACAAACGAGACAAACAACCATTCACTCTCTCACTCACACCCAGGGACAATTTAGAGTTACCAATCAGCCTAACATGCATGTTTTTGGTCTGTGGGAGGAAACCGGAGTACCCGGAGAAAACCCACACATGCACGGAGAGAACATGCAAGCTCCACCTAGAAAGGCCCCCGGACTGGGATTTGAACCAGGGACCTGCTCGCTGAGAGACAGCAGCTCTACCAGTTGCGCCACCGTGCTGCCCTCACAGCCAATCAAAACAGGAAAAATAAAAAGGAATGCACATCACCTGCCAGGTTTAATGCCAGAGTTTTAAATGAGGATCGTTTTATGTTGGAAGAGGGTGGATTGTTCTCTTCTGGTCGAGGGTGAGGTTCTGCCTCAAGTGGAGGAGTTCAAGTATCTCTGGGTTTTGTTCACGAGTGAGGGAAGAATAGAGCATGAGGTTGACAGACAAATTGGTGCATTGTCTGCAGTGTTGTGGACTCTGTGCCGGTCCATTGTGGTGAAGAGGGAGCTGAGCTGTAAGGCAAAGCTCTCTGTTTACTTGTCGGTCTACGTTCCTACCCTCACCTAAGATCATGAGCTCTGGGTAGTGGCTGAAATAATGAGATCACAGATACAGGCGACTGAAATGAGTTTCCTCTGCAGGGTAGCTGAACTCTCCTTTATAGATAGGGTGAGAAGTTCAGTTATCCGGGAGAGACTCGGAGTAGAACCGCTGCTCCTCCACATTGAGAGGAGCCAGTTGAGGTAATAATAATAATAATGAATTCCATTTACAACGCACTTTTCATTAGTGAAAATCTCAAAGTGCTACACACATTCATACACCGGTAGCGGCAGACTACCATGCAAGGCGCTTTCCAGTCCTACCGGGAGCAACTCGGGGTTAAGTGTCTTGCCCAAGGACACAACGACACATGGTGTGGGGAACCGGGATTCGAACCGCCAACCTTCCGATCGGGGGACGACTGCCATTACCACTACGCCACGGCCGCCCGTGGTTTTCTGAGGTGGTTCATCTGGTAAGGATGCTCCCTGGGCGCCTCCGGTGCTTCTGGCATGTCTGACTAGGAGGAGACCCCGGGAAAGACCCAGGACACCTTGGAGAAACTATGTCTCAGTTGGCCTGGGAACGCCTTGGGGTCCTCCCAGAAGAGTCTGGACCTCCATGGTCAAGCTGCTGCCCCAACGACCCCACTTTGGAACAAACATGATGGACGAACGGATTGATTTATTGATTTTATGTTGGGAAGGGGCTGAGTTAAAGCCACAGGTCAAACCCTGTAAAGGACCCGATCTCAAGCAACATCACAACATCCCATGCTTCTGTTTGTGCTCTGAGAGTGCAAGAGAATGACTCTCAGCTACTACCACACCAAACCGGAGTCAGCTGAGCTGTAGCCATGTTTGTGTTGATGATCTGTAGGGCAGAGGACGGGTTTGACTCCAACGATCCAAACAGCCGCGGTCTCCTCGTCTGATTCATGAAGCTGCTGTGACATCACGGCTCTTCCTGCTGCACCATTAAAGCTAATTTGTCTTGAACGTGAGTTTGTGTGGCCTGTAGCAGCGAGGGGGGAGGGGGGGCACTAAGACTCACAAGTCTGCATAGTAACAGGACGGAGGCCGGCTTTAACCTTTCAGCTGAGTCAAACTCTTCCCGTGGTCATAAATTTACACTCACAGCAATAAAAAAAAAATAAAAAAAACGTTGTGTTGTATATGAAATGAGAAGAGCAGGTTACAGATCCAGAGTGAGAACAATTGAATTTTTGTATCCGTGTCTAAAAACTGCAAAGGCTAAATGTAATTTTGGCTCATGGTGCTAAGAGCTAATGGTGAACATGGTAAATATTAGCATTGCCATTTTGGGCATATTAGCATCAAAGTTTTAGAATTCAACTAAAAGCTATGCTAACTTATTGTTTAATTCCCCCTGAGGATTTCTGAGGCTATTTATTTAATTTATCATCGTTTCATTTCTGTCAGGATCCTGACTCGGGCCTTTTGTCTCCGTTCATTCTGGTCTTCACCTTTTTCTCTCTGCTCCTCTTCAGTTTGTGTCTGGGTGGAAATCAAAGCACATTAAACATTAAATATGCTGTCAAGAAGCAGAAGTCTCTCCACGCTGCTGCTGAAGAGGAAAGTAGGGCAGCGATGTATAGAAGGAGGAGAGGAGGAGGAGGGGCAGAATGGACAGAAATGCAACGTTGAAGGACAGACGGAGACAAAGAGACACTAAAGGACATTATTATCACACGGGTCAGGTTTTGAAAACATCCTAACTGATGCTCCGGTCTGAGTCATTGCTCAAAACAGAAAAATGTGTTTTATCCAAACTTGTGTGGACGAAATCAGATTTCTTCAGGTTTTAAATCTTGTGCATCAAATAAATAAAATCTCACAGTGTACTTTGTGTACAGATGCAGGTTGAGCTCCGGGATCTGAGCAAGGATGCCTCTTTAATTGGAGAACAAACTTCACCCAACCGGCTCACTGAAGCTGCAACAGGAGCTTTCATTACCTTATTTAGCTGCTTGCTAATCACCTAGCTCATGAAGTTAGGTAATTAGCTTTGCTGGGTAACCGTTACTTCCTGACTCGGTGAATCGAGCCAATAACGTTTCATGAGTCCAACCCTCCCGTTCAGTGCTGCCCCTCCTACTTTTCGATGCCCTGCCCCTTTTTTGTATTGGAGGGTACTTTTTTTTTTAACTCTTTATTTAACTTTTTACATTTTTACAATAACACAAATAACGCACTGAGCTAGGGGTACTGATACTTGGTTTAAAAAAAAAAAGAATGTCAATAATACAAGATGTTGTACATAGTTACGTTTCCTTGATCTTGTAGGCCAGCCATTTAGACCAGCGTTTGTTGTAAGAGTGTCCTTTAATTTGTAGAAGATGTGTCAGTTTTTCCATCGAGTGAATTTCCTCTATGACTTCCCGCCAATTGTCCAGTTTGGGGGGAGGTTTCTTTAGCCAGTTCCGAGTAATAGCTTTTTTGCTTGCTATTGATAGGATCTTGAATAGGTATTCATCTTTTTTTTGAAGCACTTCTCCAGTCATCTGTCCCAGCAGGAAAGTTCTGGGGTCCTTTGGGATGACATATCCCAAAATACTCCCGATGGTTTGACAGACTCCATCCCAATAAGATGCCAGCTTTGGGCAGGACCAAAATATATGAGTGTGATTGACATTTTTATGACCACATAATCTCCAACATTGCTGTTCTTCTCCTCTATATCTGCTGGTAATTTGAGGTGTGATGAAGAACCTAGTTAAGCACTTCCACCCGAATTGTTTCCATCTTTTGGAACTGGTAGTTGTCTGTTGTGTTTCACACATTAAAAGCCAATCCTCCTCTGTAATTTTTACTCCCAGTTCCTTTTCCCATTTTGACTTAATGTACAAGGTATTATTTCCATTATGTTTCTGCAGCCCTTTATATAGTTTGGAAACAGTTTTACTTGGGAGGTGAGTATAAGCGTTTGTAAAGATTTGCACAATAGTATTACCTTCTGGAGGGACCCCTTTTTTTATTTTGTTATCGTAATAATGTCTTATTTGAAAATATTTAAATAAATCTCTGTTCTCAAGGTTATATTCCCTTTTCAGTTGTTCAAATGTTTTAAAGGTGTTACCATCTACAAACTGGCATAATGTTGTCAGTCCTCTATCTTTCCATCCCAAAAAGGAAGAGTCTAACTCTCCTGGTCGGAAGTCAGGGTTGCAAGAAGGCCACATCAGGAGACCAGTGACATCTGTCAATTTGTATTTGCCAACTACTTCTTTCCAGATTAACAATGCGTCTTCAACTATACGATTCCCATTTTCGTCTGAAACTATTTTGCCTCCCAGACGTGTTTGGGGTTGTACCCTGCCCTGGCTAAGTTCAATCTGTTTCCACCCAGTCTCCATTTCTGGGGAGCACCAGCAAACCATACCTCTTATTTGGGATGCGTAGTAGTATTGTTTCAAATTTGGAAGTGCCAGACCCCCCTGGTCTCTATTAATTTGGAGTGTTTTAAACTTTATCCTTGGTCTGGTCCCGGACCAAATAAATCTTGAGATCAGCCTATCCCAGGCCTGAAACTGTGCGTTTGGTATCCTAATAGGCAAAGATAAAAAAAAGGTATAAAAAACGAGGGAGCAAATTCATCTTTACTATTTCCATTCTAGCCGTAAAATCCAGTACAGTATTAACCTTGCCCAGACTGTCAGGTCTTTTTGTATGGTTTCAGTAAGTTTATCAAAGTTTAAACTGAATAGTTTGTCCAAATCTTGGGGAATGAAGACTCTTAGATATTTTAGTTTTTTGACATCCCACTTAAGTCTGTATGTCTTTCTTATAAATTTATTGGGTGAGTAATTAATTGTCAAAACTTGTGTTT
This sequence comes from Garcialebias charrua, assembly GCA_038048925.1. Classification (NCBI taxonomy): domain Eukaryota; kingdom Metazoa; phylum Chordata; class Actinopteri; order Cyprinodontiformes; family Rivulidae; genus Garcialebias; species Garcialebias charrua. The sequence continues at coordinate 18,221 of JBBPBX010006309.1, forward strand.
TTGTGATGTTTAGACTGTAGCCTGACAGTTGACCAAATTCAACTAGAGCTGACATGAATTTGGGGAGCGTTATATCTGGGTTTTGGAGGTATGCGATTACATCATCTGCGAAAAGGCCAACTTTGTGTTCGGTATTTGCAAAACTAACACCCTTTATCTCATCGTTATCTCTAATGGCCTGTGCCAAGGGTTCAATGAAAATTGCAAAAAGTGCTGGACTTAGACAGCATCCCTGGCGGGTTCCTCTGTGTAGTTGGAAGCTATTCGTTAAATGCCCGTTAATTTTTATTCTGGCCCGTGGTTTATCATATAGTGATTGTATGCAGTTAACAAACTGATTATTAAAGCCCATACGTTCTAGTACCTTGTATAGAAAGGTCCAATTGACCCGGTCAAAAGCTTTTTCTGCATCTAGGCTAACTAGTGCAACGTTGAGGTCCTGCTTTTTGGCTTGAGTTATTATATGTAATGTTCGTCTTATGCTGTCTTGAGTTTGTCGGCCTTTGATGAATCCCGTCTGATCTTCATGTATTAAATCTGGTAGGTAGTGCTCTATTCTCCTAGAAATTATTGATGTAAAAATTTTATAATCTACATTCAGAATTGAGATTGGGCGATATGATTCACAGTGTTCAGCATTTTTCCCCTCTTTAGGGAGAACAGACACTACAGCCTCTCTCCAAGATGGTGGAATCTCTGCCCTACTCAAAGTCCAGTTAAAGGAGTCGAGTAGGGCAGGGGAAAGCTCCTTTCTGAACACCTTGTACCATTCATTTGGGTAACCGTCACAACCAGGACTTTTATTACTTTTCAAATGTCCAATTGTTGCATCCAGTTCTTTCTGTGTAATGGGAGCAGTTAGAACTTTGTTTTGGCTTAATCCGAGCGAAGGGAGGTCCAGAGCTGTCAGGAAATTATCAATAGCATTTATATTAGCTGGTTCTGGGGCAGAATATAGTTTTTCAAAGTAATTTTCAAAGGTCTTATGTATTTTGTCCTCGTCGTAGGTTAAGTTACCAGTTGAGTCTCTAATTTTGGTAATTGAATGTTTCAATTGATGTTTGCGAAGTTGTCTAGCTAAAATCCGTGTAGCTTTTGGACCTGATTCGTAAAATGTTTGTTTGGAGAAACGTAATTTATTCTCAAGTTCCTCAAGTACCATATCGTTTATATTGTTTTTAGTTTTCGCTATTTGTTTTGATACTTCTCTATTGTTAGACGTTTGTTGTTTTAGTTCTAATTTCCTCAATGTGTTTTGCAGTTCCTCGTATTTCAATCTTTTTATCTTTTTAAGATAGGTTGTTCTTGAAATTAGTCTCCCTCTCATTACTGCCTTGACCGTGTCCCAGACCATGGTGGGGTTTACTTGCCCATCGTTATTATCTTTTATACATTCCCTTATTTCATTTCTAATCTCCTTTGTTGTGGTTTCATTATTAAGGATACCTACATTTAGGCGCCATATTGTTGTTTTAGGTCTATTGGATAGGCTGATGGATAGATAAATAACATTATGGTCAGAGATATCAGACGTTCCAATTAAGCATTCCTTCACTTTAGATCTATCTATGGTGTTCATCAGGAACAGGTCGATCCTAGAGTGAACTTTGTGTGTAGAGGAGTAGTGAGTGTATTCTCTTTCCTTTATATGAAGGTCCCTCCAGACATCAAACATTCCCATCTCCCTGATCAGAATATTTAAATCTTTTGACCTACCAGTTTTTTGCTTTTTATTGCTTGTTGTATCTAGAGTAAAATTAGGGATTGTGTTCCAGTCACCGGCACAAATAAGAACTCCTTCACTAAAAGAGATAATGGTGTCAAAGAGCGTTTTTAAGAAGGTTCTGTCACTCTCTGGTGGTACATATACATTAACAATCGTAACAATGACATTATCAATCCTTCCCTTTATAATAACAAACCTACCCTCTTTGTCACCCTTCTCAGATATCAGTTCAAAGTTCAGTGAGTTAGAAATTAGGGTGAGAACCCCCCTCTTTCTACTATTTCTACAAGAGCTATAAAATGTGTTCGAGTAACCAAATGATTTGAACTTATCATGTTCTTGTTTAGACATATGTGTCTCTTGTAAAAGAGCAATTTTTACCCCATCTTTTTTCAGCTTAGCTAAGACTAGGGATGCACCGATCCACATTTCTCACTTCCGATCCGATCCGATACATAACAACTGAGTATCGACCGATACCGATACTTTTCCGATCCGATATCGGTGTTCAAGCATAGGAGGCTGTAATAATTAAGTTCTTGAAGGGAGAGCACGTATGTTGCACAAAACTCGGACTTGTGTGAGGTAAACCCAAAGAAGACACTCTGAGCCTCACTACAGTAATTCACAAACAAATGGCATACAAGAAGAGGCAGGTCTCTTCCACAGACGTCCTTCTGACTCATGGTGCAAGGAACACTAGTCTAAAATACTGCTAAGCATTATGGGAAATCATCACATTCTACTCCCCATTTTCTAGTCTTATTTTTAATTCTGGCACTATATGAGTTGTAATTCTTGTTGAATTTTATCAACAGATACAGATTTAATCTATAATTGAACACTAATATACCGCTAAGTAACAATGTTAAGACAGAAGTCACAGAGTATGGTGAAATATATGTGCTCTCTGACATCTAGAAAGTATCGGAAATATCGGCAGGTTGGTTCCGATACCCGATACTTACATTCTGCTGGTATCTGATACCGATACCGATACTGGATCGGATCTGCCCCATCCCTAGCTAAGACCCTTTTTCTTTTCACTGGACTACTCAGTCCATTTACATTCAAGGAAGTGACTTTTAGATTATATGACATTAATGTAAAGAGTTACCTTGACTGATTTGACCCCTGAGCCCAGAGCACGAACTATAATAAAAACAAAAGGAACACAAATAGAACAACAAAAAGAACACAAATAGAATACAAAATAACAGACTGACTTCCAAGGTGAGAAGAGACTCGCTCTTCTCACTCGTGACCCCGTTGGCAAGTCGAGGGTTAAACCTCTCAGGCTGAGAGGGCCCAAAAAGGACAGTGAAAGCGTCTTTAGGAAAAAACACGTCCATCCTATTAGTCCAACGTAAAAATAAAATAAACAGTGTCCTCTCCCACGAAGTAATAAATCAGAGCCTACTCACAGTAGTGATGAATTGTGACTTGTTGTTTTACTTATTTTCACTGGGACAAGCTCCTTTGGAAATCCTGCAGCTTGCTCCTCGCTCTCTGCCCCACTCCTGCACCGCTGTTACTCGCTGGTTGCCAGTCCAGCAGCTCCCGGAGACGCGCCTCCGCTCCAGTGTTGACATCAGCTGCAGCCGGTTCCTCCACCTGGATTCCACGTTTCTTCATCTCGTTGTAGACTTCCCGAGCGCTGGAATATGTGCGCGCTCCCGATTCCCAGTGGACCCTCATGTTGGTAAACGGTGTTTGGAAGCGGATGCCTTTTGCTTTGAGCACTTTCTTGATAGCGATATATTCTTTGCGCTTTTTCACTATCTCAGGTGCATAATCATGGTCAAAGTAAATATTTGAAGCGCCCACCTGGAGTTTGCCTTTTTTCCACACTTCTCTTAAAATCTTTTCTTTTGTGGAAAATTCCAGAAAGTTGACGATGAAAGCCCTCGGTGGTGAATTGGGTGGGGGTTTATTTGTCAGAGTGCGGTGAGCACGTTGTATTTTTAAATCAAAGTCCTCTGTTAGCTGTAGCTGGCTTCTCAGGAGTGTCTCAATATACTGTGTAGCCGAGTCCCCCTCCTGCCCCTCTGGCACCCCAAAGACACGCAGATTATTTCTTCTGGAGCGGGACTCTAAATCAAGCACTTTAAGCTGCGTTTTCCTCTGTTGTTCGAGGCAGAGGCACAGCGCCTCGGTCGCTTCTTTAGCCCAGTTCTCCACTTTGTTGATGCGGGTCTCCGCCTCGTCAACCCGCACTGCTAGGCCCCGAACCTCGGTGGAAATATTGTCCAGCTTACCGTTGATTTCATGTCCCAGTTGGTCGAAGTTATGTTGTAATTTTTCATTGTCCCCCTTCAGAACAGTCTTCAATTCACCGATAGCCTTGAGTATTCCTTCTGAGTCCATGCTCGCTTCGGTGCTCGTAGCTTCCACATTAGCCGCGCTGTCGCTAGCTTGGTTCGAGCGTGTGTTAGCTTTAGCCACCGGGGCGTTTTTATCCAGAGTTTTGGGCATCTTTACCTACTTTTTGTGGCTCGACGTGTTGATCCTCCCGCTCATAGATTATTTTGTCAAAATAATAATCCTATTAACGAGTTCTGAGCGGGGATTTAGATATTAGCGTGGGAGCAGAGCTCCAGTGCGACCGTCTACTCCATTTGCTTCCGGCGGAAGTCTATTGGAGGGTACTTTACTCGAATCGACTTTAGCAATCGCAAAAATGGCTCTAACTCAGTCAGTTTTACAGATACTGAGCTAATAACAAATAAACTCACCATCTGACAGGAGGAACTTTTTTTATTCCTAACTTAGTTCTGGAGCTGGATCTGTCACTTGGAGCATCGTACTCAATAATGAGGGTGTTGCTTTGGTCAGTCGTGGTGAAGAAAAGAGCTGAGTCAAAGCTCTGGATTGGTCTGTTCCATTCCTGATATGTGGTCATGAGTTCCCTTATCAGTCAGTCACTCGGTGAAACATATTGCTATGGGAAATTGCACCCCCGCGCGATCACCTGAAGGAATACACTCACGCCTTTATGGCCGGGGTGTCAGCGTCACACCAGAGACCCCGCCCTCTGGGTATTTAAGACGCGGACGCCCATCCTACTTTCTCTTATTGCCCTTCACCTCGCTAAACCTGAACTTCTCTTCGCGGGACTTCTTTGTTGTTTCATCGCTCGACCAGAGGTGAGCTCGCTCCCTACGCAGAGTGTACAGAGAATTCTTCCTGCGTACTGCTGGGCTAGCGAAAGCTAGTCCGGCACATTTTTCCTTAACCCCGAAGTTTTTTCTTCTCTTCTCTCTGCAGACTGCTTCGCTTGACGGCGCTAACTGCATCACATCGCTACCTCTGCTAAAATTCGTAGCAGGCTAGCCAGCGAAAGCGACGCGACGGAGGAGACGTCTCGAAAAAGAATTTTGGAAAGACTTGCTTGTAAATTGTGCCCCCACGCGATTACCTGAAGGAATACATTCACGCCTTTATGGCAAGGGGCGTCAGCGTCACGCCAGAGTCCCCACCCTCTGGGTATTTAAGACGTGGACGCCCATCCTACTTTCTCCAAGTTCTTCACCGAGCTTTCAGCATTGAAAGGGCCAACTATGTTGCACCTCGTTCCCTTCCTTCAGGGAACATGAGTTATGGTGCATAACTTTCAGTTCCCTTATCAGTCAGTCACTCTGTGCAACATATTGCTATGGGAAATTGCGCCCCCGCGCGATTACCTGGATGAGGTTTGGATCAGGATCCAAAGAACCAGATCCTGAATCCCAAGCACCTGAAATGAGCTGGGGACTCACTCTCAAGAGACAGGGTGAGGATGATCTC
>JBBPBX010006309.1:30379-48138 GCA_038048925.1 Garcialebias charrua
TAAAGCTCCGCTTACAGTGGACCTAAACTTTTTGTCAGCGTTTTTGTGGTTTGACTAACTTTTATAATTCATAAGCGGATTTGTGCTATTTTTATTTAAAATGCAGTACCGCTAATAACTAATTATCTATCAGTAAAAACGAATAAACTTATTACAGGCTCTTATGCTGGCTCCGTAGCTGCTTGTTTTGCCTTTTTCTCCTCCCTCACCGTAAAGAGCAGAGAGGAGGGAGGGTTGGAGGGGGAGCAGAGGGAGAACAGACACGGATCTACCATGTAGCAAATGATGCCGTTGCTTGGGGTCCCAAATCTGCAGGGGTCCGGCCCCGCCGCGCCCCGGCCAGTCACCTACATCACTAACATTGCTAATGCTTGTTAATGTACATTTAACATAAAAATAATTATAGTTACGATGAAAACGATCTTAAAAACACAATACAAAAACCGGTCGATTTCTGTATTCCCCTACTAAAAATGGACTATTCCATCTTGACATCTTCCGGGTCAGAGGTGAACTCAGGGGCTAATTCTGTGGCTAGCTGCTTGTGCTGGGTTTCTTGGATAAATCCGCAGAGAACCCCGCTGTTTCAAGCCAAATTAACGCGGCCGGAGGATTTTATTGTGTGTTTTGTGTCGACCATTCGACGGTGAGTCGTTAGTTTTATGTATTTTAGTTACTTTTCATTAAATCTGTTGACTACCTATAGAATCTTGACATCTTCCGGGTCAGAGGTGAACTGGACGCTAACTCTGTGTCCAGCTGGTTGTGCTGGGTTACTAATGGATAAATCCGCAGAGAACCCCGCTGTTTCAAGCCAAATTAACGTGGCCGGAGGATTTTATTGTGTGTTTTGTGTCGACCATTCGACGGTGAGTCGTTAGTTTTATGTATTTGGGTTACTTTTATGTATAAATGCGGTGGCGACACACCCGTGTATTTGAGATTTAAAAGTGGTTTTAGGGATTAAAAGATCATTCTATTTTTTGTTAATTTCGTGGCCGAATAGAATATATGTACGTAAAGTATTAAATAAATCCTTTGATTTTTGTAATTTCATCCTTTTAGGATCATTTTTGTTACTTTTCAGTTGGCAGTGTACAGTAGTGCAAATATTGCATAACGCCGGCTATATATAAATATATATATATATATATATAATATATAAATATATAAATAGCGGATTAGATTAGCTTCCCCTAATTTTCATAAGGCATTTGTGCTTTTGAAATTGTGGACCTAAAAAAATTAATAAGCGTTTTAGAAATTGTGGAACTAATTTTTGGATTAGCGCTGCCCAGCACTGTCCATACTCATCCACCCGGTCGCTGCGGTCACAGAACAGTAATCTCCTTCACATTCCGAGAACCAAATTAAGGACTATGGGAGACCGGGCTTTCAGTGTGGCTGCCCCCCGCCTGTGAAACTCTCTTCCTGATTGTCTGAGAGCCCCACAGTCTGTGGTTGACTTTAAGAGCGGTTTGAAGACCTTTCTTTTCGACCGAGCATACTCTACCTCCTCATGATTCTACTTTTGATCTTAGTTGATACTGTTATTGATTTTACTTGTTTTATTACTTGTTTTATTGACATTTAATTCTGTTGCACTTTGTAGCACTTTGAGATTTTCATTAATGAAAAGTGCGTTATAAATTGAATTCATTATTATTATTATTATTATCAACCTGAACCAAGATGGCCGCCACAGTTAATAAAACATAATAAAGACAACAATGGCTGTAAACTCTATCAGTTTTTTCAACATTGAGCTAAGACTTGCTGTGGTAGTAGCTGAGAGTCATCTTCAACGCATACTTTGAGCACGTCTCGTGACATCAAAGATGAATTGATTCACGCGGTTTGACCAAATTGGCTGCAACTTTGTCTTTTCTCAGCATTCCAGTTCAGCATTCTCAGACATGAGAAGCAGTGGGTGATATGCATTTCTTTAATCAACGCTCGGTCATTTGTCATTTTTACAGTTTAAACAGAGAATCGGTATGTAAGACTTACCTGCTCCTGGGCTCACGTATCTACTTTTAATAAACCAATAGATGAGTTAAATTGATATTTGCTTTTATTTCTCAGAAGAATTCCATTATTTTTTTTATCTCAAGTGTCAAAGTACATGTTTACCCTTTGTCTTCTGACATGTGGGCAGTATAAATCTGAACATTTTGTTGCTTTATTTAAAGTTTTTACCTCTCAGTGTGCTTGTTTAACAACAAAAGCAGTCATGTTTAAATTGTACCGATGACAGGTGACAGACAGCCACTGAGTCATGTTAAACGTGATGCTTTGTGACTGCTTGTGTCCGGTACTGTCTGTCCACACAGAAACGTGTGTGTGTGTGAGCATCTACCACAGCATGTTAAACTAAACTGATCTGAGCTGCTTCGTCTCTGTCTGGAGACCCCGTCATCATCATCACCTTTGACAGATGGCTGGAGACAAAAAATTTAATGACAAAATCAAGGAGATACGTCCATGTCCCCTGTCTCTGAGGGATCTGAATAGTAAATGTTTGTAGTTTTGAAGAAGAGAATGAAAATAAACCTTAATGTTTTTATTGCAAGATATTCAGGTGTGTAGAACTTTCGTGAAGAACAGAGGCAGCACAGAATGATCCTGGAGAGTGGAGGGAATAGTTTTATCCTCCACCAGGTCCAATGGTGAGCTAGGGGGTGGCATATGGTGGATCTTGGATTTTGATGTGGCAACCCAATTTTCAAAAGGAACATTTCTTACACCTAGATGCAGCCCTACACCAAAATGGAAAATGGTACCTTGCGTATTTTTCAAGTGCTCACATCAAGCAACGGATGGACAGACGATATTTCCAATTCCTCTCCTTTGCTGAGGGACAACAAGTCTCAGTGTATGTGTTGGAGATGTCTCTCCCACACCAGATTTTACTTCTAGATCTGTAAAATTTACAGTTTTGGATGTTTTTGTGTTGGCTAAGTAAGCATCTGAAATGCGTTTACTTCGTTAGGGTGGGGACTCACTCTCAAGAGACAGAGGGAAGATGATCGCCGTCAACTGGGGGGTGGGGGAAGCACTGTTGCTCCTCTGCATCAAAAGGAGTCAGCTGAGGAGGTTCATCTGAACTGGACACCTCCCTTTGGAGGTTTTCCAGGCAGTGTGTGTGTTTGTCCTTTCATGGCCATCAAAGCATTAAATCTCTCTGACACGTCTGTTTTGGGATCTCACCTGTTTGGGTCGTCGGCCGCGTGCGTCCACTGAGTGCAGCGGCTGATCGTTAATTTGGGCAATGGATCGCTTCATGGCAATATCGTCCCATCTGAAGCTTAACCAAACTTTATTTTACCCCTTTCAAGCCCAGTCAGCTCATGGGGAAATGGCTGCGTGCGGCTGGTGTAGTATGGCAAGCCATGTTGCCCTATAATTGGATCGCGTCCAAAAGTCCAACACCAACCCAGCCCACTTATCCAGCACATTATCATGGCCTGGTCCGCCCCGAATTTGGGTTGGCCGGGCCGGGTTTCGGGCCTGGGTTATAAATGACAGCTCTAGTGCACGGACATGACAAAACCAACATATTTGTTGGGTGATATATGCAATCTTAAACTATGGTATAAATTCAATAATCATTGCATATTTGACAACACAAATCCACCACTCCATTCATTTAGTAGGTTGGGTGGTATGTACATGATTTGTCAAGAAAAGCATCAATGAGAAACAATTTTGCGTGCCACTACAAAGTTCCTTCATTCAAAAACAGTTGTGATGGTTGCGATAGTTGAACGTGTTCAATACTCAAGTGACACGACTGCAAGTATCTGCAACTCAAACCAGAGTCGAGACTTCGTCAGCAGTGTTGTTCTCTAATCATCCCATTAAGATACCACCTTGATCTTATTTAGCTGTGGTGGCCATCTTGAATTGGACTGACACCAAATTGTATTCAGCTGAAGATGTACAGCCAATGATTACTTACTGACAGTTTAATTAATCTGCCCAATGCGTAGTGAAATGTTTTGCTTTGGTGGTAGGTTATTTAAATGGAATCACTTTGATTAAAAAGTGAATCAGGTTTTGGTTTAGATTTTGTTGAAAGGCTGAGTTGTTTTTGTTTCCTGGTTTTAGCGAAGAACAAAAGCAGGCAAGAAACCAATTAAATCGATCTATCTGTGATCACATATCCAATCTGGCTAAGAGAGTTTGTAGAGGAATTAGGGACGGAACATCAGAGATAATTTTCACAGAGGAGTCTCGGTAAACCATCAGGGTCAGATGGAAACAGACGGGGTCAAAAAAAGCTAAGCCGAAGCTGCCTGCTGCTCGTTTTAAGGACTGAGCTGCTCCTAAAGATGTCCTGACAAACAGATTGTCTTCTGTAAGAACCTTAATGACGAGCCGTCCTAATTGGACTACGAACAAACCCGGCCATAAGGACGTCATGGTAACTCTGCGGATGAAACCGTCACGCTGTTTGCAGCAGGAATAAGCCTCTGTGAAAGTTTTTAATGCAAATCTGCAACAAGACTCTCTCAAAACAAGCAATGAATTAGTGATTTGAGAAAAAGTTTACTTTTGGTTGAACTCCACAGCCAATACATTAATCCAATTCATGGCAGGGTCGTGAAAGGCAAAGACAGCTGACCCACGGCTGCACTAATTAGCCATATACCTGTCACAGTCAATTAGATCAGAGATAGCAAAGCAAAACCTGCCCTTTTCCTCCAGCATCACACACAGAAACATGCACACACAAAAACACTGTCCTTTCTTAAAGAGACCAAGAGGTAAAAGTAAAGAAAACGCCAAAAAAAAAGAGCCAATAATAGGATTTATGTTAAACCAAAACAAACCCCCCAAAGGAACCCAATAAAGAGCGTACAAGAAAACTAAAGAAAATACTGTAAATGAGATCCTTTAGATATTTTGACAACAGGTACTGTGGAACATGTAATATCTGGTCCTGGTTGCTTTGTGATATTAATTACCTTTAGAGTGTACGATTTGCATTTAAGGTGCATTACTGCCACCTACTGGGCTGGAGTATGTGCAGCAGAGCTGGTGAATCTGGTTCATTTCATGGACCTGGGTTCACCTGTGTCACTTGAGTTGTTCCCGTGACCCATGGTAAACGTACGTTATCAATTTAAACTACTACTACCAGGGCTTAATCTGTAAACTGACTGATTCCGGAACACAAATAGAGGGTGAGCCGGTGTGGGGTGGGGTGTTCTCCCCCAGAAACTTTGAATAAAGTAGATACAATTTCCTGCATTTTGGTGTATTTTAATGGGTTGTTAAACATCTACGTTTGCCTACATTTGTAAACACTCCGCTTATGTCAAGCATTCTACACCCCCTACCCCTTACTTGACGGTTCCAAGCCCGACTCTTCTCGGCTGAATTCACTGTCCTGCTCATTGTTGCCCGACTCCACATGTGAAACCACATGACTCAACGAGGCTAGCCTGTAAATAAAGGTTGAATGAATGAAAAAAAACCTCCAGGTGCCTCCTCTGTCTGTTCATTGCTGCTGGCTATGGACTCCTGCCTGATTAGGTCGACGCTCACCCCCATCACTCTTTTAGGGGCAGAGATTTTTTTAAGGATAGACACGGAAATGCTACTTGAAGGGGCAGCTCATATTTTATATTAAGAAGCTCGTAAGTGGTTGTTGTGTTTAAAATGAGTGTTTATGTAATTATTTTCATTTTATATGTCCAATATGTTTTACTCCTTCAAGGCAGTCATATTTGTTCAAATTTTTTTTATTAGCAAGCCTGAGAGTTACCGGATCCAAGCAAACAGTTACTGGAACGCACCTGCCAAAATAAGAGTTCCTGGATCCTGTTGAGCCAGGATCCATTTCAAATGAAGCCCTGGCTACAACTCACCTGAGCCCACATCATTTTTCTTTCTGTGAATTTGTTCATCATCTTGAATTTCAGTGAACTGTAGCTAACTCTAGGACTTAGCTGTAGTCTGTCAAGAGCGCACAGAGGATCCGGCCTTGTTTAGACCTCGTATCCGTGGGTCCTGATGTGAGGATTCAAATCTTTAACCTGGATCAGTAATCAATCAGCTCTACTGTGCAGCAGCGTTACCCGTGCGCCAGAAAGTGGAGAACTGTGAAAACTACGACTAACTAAAGATTTATATTGAACAAGTTTTTTTCTGTAGTTATTTAACTGTAAATAACGTTAAAGCCCCGGTCGTGTTTAAAAGCTTGAACATCCACTTTTAAAGCTCTGATCTATGTCACTATGGCAAAAAGTGGCAGAAATAAGCAGAAGTGTTGTTTAGCCAATAAAAATATGTAATAATACTCTTAATACAACATGTAAAAAATAATTACAGTATCCTGGAAGATCCTGCTCCCATTCTATGATCCGGTAATTATCCCCACAGCCGAATAATTACAGTAGCAAGAAATTACAATTAACCAGTTGTGTGTCTTATTAAGGTCTCCTCCGCACTGAGTGTGTGTGTGTATGTGTGTGTGTGTGTGTGTATGTGTGATTGAGCACATTACTCCATTGAGACAAAGTCTTCACAGATGAAACGTCATTACAGATGAATAATCTCACACACTAAAGTCACGTTTCATGTTATTTTCTCTTTTATCTGTTTAACGAGTTTATTTCTAACAGCTGGTCTCTTCACAGTTTTAGGATAAAATGGCCAAACGTTCCTTAAAGCAGGGGTTCTCAAACATTTTGGGTTCAGAGAAAAAGTTTCAGGGACCTCCTCATTTTTATTAAATACTTTTCTTCAATTTGTCTCTTTAATGCAATGGAAATATTTGTGTAACATAAATACTTAAGACCTGTTCTTTAATGGTGTTAATACAATTTTTATACTTTTAAACACGGGGTATTTTTCATCCAAGACACACTTAATTAACAACAGTTTTAAATTTAACTTCCAAAAATTAGTTTTGAGAATATTAAGAGTATCAAAAACACTTTAAGACTTGAACATAAATGTATTGCCACTTCTTTAAAACATTACAGAATTTTTTTTACATAAAACTGAACAGAATCACAACAGCAGTAGTCATACAATAGATCAATTCACTGATAAGATCAACGAATTATTAGTGAAGAGCTGTAACAAAAAAGTCTTCTTGTGTGGTGACTTCAATATTGATATTGGGAACAAAACTGATTATAATAATGCCGAAACATTTCTGGACTCAATGAGTAGTTTAAGTTTCTTTCCATTAATAACAAAACCAACAAGGATCACATCTCATAGTGCCACCATAATCGATAATTTCTTTACAAATGTCATAAATGGTGATGTGACAAATGGTATTTTGATGTCTGATATTAGTGATCATTTGCCAATTTTCATAATTTATAAAAATGATTTCATCTGTAAGAAAACTATTAGAAAAAACAATAAATTAATAATCACATAAAAAAGCACTAGATAACTTAAAAGATGATCTTAATAAACAAAAATGGGATGATGTATATGTAAATGACGTAAATGAATCTTATGATAAGTTTATGAATATACTAGAAGCCTTGTACAATAAAAATTGTGTAAAAATAAATAAACAAAATAAAGATACAGTAGATCCACCATGGATGACAAAAGGACTGAGAAACGCATGTAAAAAAAAAAGAATAATCTGTATTCATGTTTTATAAAATCCAGAACAGTTGATACTGAAACAAAATATAAAAAATATAAAAACAAATTAGTAGGGATTATAAGAAAACAAAAAAAGGAATATTATAGTAAACTGCTACACAAAAGTAGTGGTGATATAAGAACAACTTGCAAAATAATGAATAGTGTTTTAAATAAAAATAAGGTTGGTACGAGTACTTCAAAATATTTTGTGGAAAATAATGTGGAAATGCAAATGTGGGATCTACCCTTGCATCAAAAATACCAAAAACGGATATAAATGTGAGTCATTCAATTGATGGCTGTATGAACAGTATGTTTCTAAAAGGAACTGATAAAGAAGAAATCATGATGGTGGTTAACAAATTTCAAGATAAAAGATCAAAAGACTGTGAAAACATGGACATGATGGTTGTGAAGGAAATAATGAACTATGTCATTGAGCCATTTGTAATCTGTCATTTTCATCTGGAATCTTCCCAAACAGAATGAAAATAGCCAGAATGTCGATAAATGTTTATATAACAATTATAGACCCATATCTTTGTTACCGCAGTTCTCCAAAATTTTAGAAAAATTATTTGTAACTAGATTTGATTTCTTTCTGGATAAACATATCTTAAGTAAAAGTCAATACGGGTTTAGATCAAATAACTCAACTTCCATGGCTCTCATGGAATTGATGGATGGATGGATGTTACCACAGCTGTTGATAAAAAACAATATTGTCTAAGTGTGTTTGTTGATCTAAAAAAGGCATTTGACACTATCGACCATTCAATTCTACTCGAAAAACTGGACAAATATGGTATTAGAGGAACAGCTCTGCATTGGATACGTAGTTATTTGCATAACAGAAAACAGTTTGTACATATGAACAATGTAAGATCTGGCCTCTGTGGTATTTCATGTGGCGTGCCGCAGGGTTCTGTGCTGGGACCGAAATTGTTTATTTTATATGTTAATGATTTGATGAATGTGTCAGGTATCCTTAGATGCGTCCTTTTTGCTGACGATACTACCTTTTTTTGTTCTGGTGATGATTTGAAACATTTGATTGACTTGATGAATAATGAGTTTGTTAACATACAAACTTGGTTTAATTTAAATAAGTTATCGTTGAATATTGATAAAACCAATTATATGATTTTTAGCAAAAAAAAAAGATAACCACAGTTTTTCCTTTCAAAATTAACGGTGTTGAAATAGGTAGAGTCAGTGAAATGAAGTTTCTAGGTGTAATCATTGACGATAAATTATCATGGAAACAACACGTAAATTCTGTTAAAACAAAATTATCCAAATCCACAGCAGTATTATATAAAGTAAAGGATTTACTGAATGACAATGCCTTGTATTTGTTATACAACACAATTATAGTACCACATTTAATTTATTGTGTTGATGTCTGGGGAACAGCGTGCAAAACCTTAACAAAGCCTATTTTCATCCTTCAAAAAAGAGCTATAAGAATTATAACACGAATGCATTACAGTATTATCATCCTACAAACAATCTACAGTATTCTATAAAATGAAACTATTCAAGTTTTAAGAATATAATATTTACTTATTTATGCGTAAAGCTCAAAACTACAAACTACCTCATAATATTCAAAAGCATTTTTTAAAAAGAAAAAGCAGTTACAATCTTAAAGGAACAGACATTTTTGTTAAGCCACAATATAGAACCAGTTTAAAGGGTCGGTTTACTTTAATGCATGGAATAGATTTATGGAATGGTTTGGGAAATGATGACAAAAAAATTTAATCAATACCTTTATTTAAAAAGTTGATTAAAGATAAATTCTTAAATAGATATCTACAAATGCAAAATTGTTAATTTATTAAACATCGACAATTGTTATGGGTTATGAATTTTTGTTCATGAATGATCATTGTTTGATTTGAGTGTTAAATAGAATTTTGTTTTAAGAAGGGGCAGATATTATAAGAATTTTATTCTTCATCTGCTTCCTTTCATTTTAAATCTGTTTTTTTTTTTGCTTTCTATACATGTTTTGAATTTGTTGCTTTGTGTTTTTAGATTTGAAATGAATAAATTACATACAATACAATACCAAGTAATAGAGTTTAATTTATAAATTATTCTTTTTTCTGAACCCCAAACACAAGAAGTGCTCATGCTCACCCCCCACCCCCCAAAAAATATTTCACTGAAGGTTTCCAACTGTCTTTCAGAGTTCTAGTTAAATTGAATCTAGATTACTAGATTATCTGATTTTGAACAACCTATTAGCACTCAGTGTGTGTTGGGATGACTCTCGGCTACTACCACACAAAATTTAGGCTCAATATCTGTAAAACTGACTGAATTAGACTATTGAATTAGACTGAATTAACTATTTTGTATTTCCTAAGGACTTGAGTTGAATAGTTGTAGATGTACAGCCAGTGGATTTTCAGTTTCATTAGGATCTACTAACTGGTTCATGAGATATTTTTGCTAACAGTCAAATGTACACAAATGGAGTAAACTGAAGACTTGCCTGTTCTATTTAGCTTTTGTTTTATTTATTCACAGATTTTAGCGCACTTATTTTAATTTTATTGTGCTTTAATTTGACTTTTATATGTGATAGTGTAAACACTGACTCAGAATTAAATTATTTATTTATTTATTTATTTAATCTAACTGTCTGCATACTTGGTACTAATTTAGCTTTAAGCACCATTTGGCTTTTACTTAGCCTTTCACCACTTTTAGAATTTGGCTATGTTTGAATTGTAACTAGCCTTTTCATACTATTAGACTTGAGCTAGTTTATTTTTTCTTCTTTTATGCTTTTACCTATCTTTATCATACTTTTGGATTTTAGCTAGCCTTTTACTACTATAAACTTTTGGTCAGCCTTTTGCTACTTTTAGCTTTTATCTAACATTTTGCTGCTTTTGCATTTAGTACCTATCTTTTTGCTTCTTTCATCTAGGCTTTAACAGCTTAAATGAGGGACGACTGTATTGTTTTTGTACTATAGTACTTAGCGTACTTTTAGTTTAATGTTTTTCTTAGTTCGTATCTTAGATCTTATTACAGTACTGTGTTTTTTTTTACATTTTGTACTTTTGTTGGATGTAATTGGGACCCTGTGTACACAATTTTATTTCACCACATGTACCATATATGTAGTGCATATGACAAATAAAGAAACTGCCTTTTTTACTACAGTACTTACTACTTACTTAGCTTTAAGCTAATTTTTGCTACTTGTAGTTTTTTGGTTGTCATTTACTACTTTTAGCTTCAGGCAGGCTTTTTGCTACTTTTACTGTAACTTTAAGCTTCTGCTTTACTACTTTTAATTTTAAGGTACCTTTTTGCAGCCCTTTGTTTAAAGTTAATCTACGGTATTACTACTCTTAGTTTAAGCTAGCTTTTTGGTCTTTTTAGTTTTCGCTAGACATTTAGCTTCAGGCAAGCTTTAAATTGCTACATTGCTACATTAAATTGGCAAAGCATTCTGATCCCTCACCCTCAGAGCCATATATGGCTCTGCTCCACCTTGCTCTGCTGAAATTCAAATTCAAGCTCTGTTTTTATTGGCTGATTCAAATTCAAGCTCTGTTTTTATTGGCTGGTTAACGGCGGGTCACTCTGTGTTTTTAGTGTTTTTATAAATGCTGATAGAGAAGCAAGGGGACTATAGTTTTTTTCAGAGATTACTTTGTCTAACATCAGTCTGTCAGTAGATAGTGACAGAGTGAAGAAATATGTTAAAAATATATTGTTAGAAAAGTTACAGACTGCACTACAAAGTTACATAGTTCAGCTTTAAGGGAACTGAGATTTTTGCAAAACCACGGTACAAAACTAATTTAAAGGGACGGTCTATTTCAATACAAGGAGTTGAATTGTGGAATGGTTTGGGAAATTATATTAAAAATGCAAAATCAGTGCTTATGTTTAGAAAAATGATCAAAACTAAATTGCTAACAAAATACTAAAATTTTCAGTTTAAATGTTTAATGTACTAGAAATTTATAGATCTGTGATGAGTTATTCTTTTTGCTCGATTACTCATAATTATTGTTTGAATTGTTTTTGAAAAAAGGGGCAGATATAGTAACAAGATTTCTTCTTCTTTCTGCCACCTTTCATTTTATGATTTTCTTTTCATATAATATGTTAAATGGTTTTATATTTTTTTCATTTGGTATTTTAAATGTAAAATGAATTTAAAAAAAATTGTAACTCCTTATCTGTCAAATTGACAGAGTTGTAGCTTGTTTGGAGTTGGCTAATATCAAGCCACGGATTGGATCCATTGTAAAGGTTGTTCATCCATTGATTACTTTCTTAGTCGGTGCAGCTGTTCAGCATATATTTTGCTAACAGACAGACAAACAAAACCATGCGCGTCCTTTGCCTTCTGGGTCGGTGATAAATAGAGAGACCATAAGAAAGTTCTTGGAAAAAGTTTGAAGGGGACTGCCACATTGCAACCATTTTAAACTTCTGATTGCTCTCAGATACCATCATACCAAATTTGAGCTCAATATATCAAAGAATGGTTGAGTTGTAGTCAATTTGGTGTTTTCTGAGGTAGCTGTGGCAGCCATCTTGAAAGAAAACGTCTCCAGTCGTTAAACAATTCTAGAGATACATCTGATGATTACTTTGTGAGTTTAAAAAAAAAATCCAACAAGTTAATCATGAGATATTTTGCTAAAAGACAGACAAAATCATGATCACCATTTGTCTTCAGGGTTGGTGACAAATAGAGAAAAATAGATTAAATCCATGTAAACGAGCTGCAGCTGTCGAAGTTTTACTTTTGCTAGATCTTAACCCTCCTGCTGCCCTTGGGTCAACATAACCCACAATGCATCAGTCTTCACACGGAGGTCATTTTGACCCAAGGGCAGCAGGAGGACCAATATTAGGTGAGTTTGTAGATGAATCAGTAACACCATATACTATGAGTATTACTGTGCTGCAAAAAGCTTTAACTGTTTGCCTGTTAGCAAAATATCTAATGAACCACTGGATGGATTTGAATGAAACTCAGACAGCAATAATAGGCCGTATAGCCCAGTGTTTTTCAACCTTTTTTGAGCCAAGGCACAGTGTTTTCATTGAAAAAAATCACGAGGCACACCACCAACCAAAATTGTAAACAAAGATACTCTGTATCCACCTATATTAAATATATAGTCATTCTTATCAAAGTGTCTTGAATAGGAATGAAATAAACAGCTTCTCACCGCATACCATGCACAACGGAGTCGGTGTCGTTGTGTCCCCGGTAAAAGTAAATCCAAACGAAATGTCACGCCTACTAAATTGATAGACAGGTCGGGTGGAAGAAAAAAAGGTGAGAGCCGGCAGCTTCTGCCGCAGCGGTGTTCTGTGTTTATATGTTAATAAAAAGTTCTAAAAAATAAACTAAAAACAGGGAGCACTGGTCCTGCTGCCCACACATCAGACAGGAAATCTGCAGAACCTCACGCAGCTACGTTGGACCCGAGTTTAATTTGCTCGTGACAAATACATTCATTTCCTCATCATTTCAGTCATGGAGTCAGCGGAGGAGGAAGCGCTTGACTTTTGGCAAAAACAAACAAAAGAAAAGGCCAGATGAGGGATGAAGAAGGGGAATTTAATACATTTGTGTTGCATACAAAACAGTCCGGCGCCGGGATGTTTATTGTGCGACAACGCGCTTGCGTTCGAGGTCGTAAAAATTGAGCTTTGCGTGTACATGCCCTGCGGGGCTACGCTTGTGCCTCTGCGTACGAACGGCGTAGAGCGGCGTACGGCCGAACGCAAATAATTTATTCGTTTTCAAAAAATCTTTTTAGACCAGTTAAGTGAAATTGGATAATTTCCACGGCACACCTGATGATCACTCGTGGCACACTAGTGGTTGAAAAACACTGGTATAGCCAACTCACCTTAGTTATAAACTGTAGAAGGAAAGGCAGCGGGCAATATGCAAACCCCCCCCCCTTACCTTCAATAATTTCAAATATCTTTGTAAATATTATACTTCTAATAAAAAAAAGAAAAGAAATGCCCGCTCATATTTCTGCAGCCCGCTGTACACAAAGATAAAATAACATTTAAGGGACTCCCATTAAAATAAACCAAACATGTTCTAGTTGTTGTCTTTGTTTCCCTTCAGCTGCTGGGAGGAGACTGAAGCCGCTGCAGAACCACGTTGTTCTAACATTTACACTAAATATATAAATAATCCGCTCCAACACACACCGGGGGCTACAGGGTGCGCCCGGCACCACCACGGTACTCCATGCCTGCTTCCTGACTCCTGATTGGTTCCTGTTCGACCCGGCCGACCAATCCCGTCGGCCCGCTCTGTGCACAGACGTAAACAATCAGAGGTTTGACAACACTACGAGCAGAAGCGGGTTTGTTCTGATGATGCGACGACTGCTCTGCAGCGAGAGGCCGATGTTCAGACGCTGTCGCCTCAGACACAGTTCATACGTGATGCGTTGTTGTTGTTTACACTTCGACTGTTTGTGTTGACCCGACTGAGAGCGTTTGTTGTTGTCTGGATGGAATAAAGCTGTGAATTATTAAGCAGGGAGAGTTATCGGGCTGCAGCGACAAAACCACAGAGAGACACACATCTGGGCAGAAATAGGTCAACCTTAGTGTGTGTGTGTGTGTGTGAGTGTCATGGTGTAGTGCTTCTGAACAGACCTAAAGGCTCCCTCTGTGAGTCGAAAAACGAGAGTTAAACATGATTACACAAGTGAAAGTGTAAAAACACCGTCCTGAAAAGTGATCTGATCAACATCTGTTTACTGTGATTGTAGTTTTCTTTATTTTCTTTTTGATAAGTGCAATTGCCTATTGCCAATGTGACGTGTGCTGCTGACCACTTGACCAGGTCACCCTTGTAAAAGAGATCTCGATCTCAACAGGCTCTACCTGGTTAAATAAAGGTGATTGATTGATTGATTGATTGATTGAATGACAGAAAACACAGAGTAGAAAACTTGTGTTTCCAGACTCAGAATGTTTAAACGTTGCTGAGGTGAGCAGGATCCTTTCCATTTTGACAGGTTATAAATAAAGTTAAGTAAACTTTATTTTATTTATTTATATAGCACCTTTCACAGACATAAAATCCCAAAGTGCTTTACAAAAAGGAATACACATAATAAAATCATAAACTCTTAACATACTGTACAAAAAAGGTTACACATGATAAACTCTAAAATCGATAAGAACAATCAGGGGCGTAGATCCCGGGGGGGTCGGGGGGGTCCGGACCCCACAATCTTGGAAGTGTAGATTTGTCCCCCCAATAATTCAACAAAGGAAACTGTGTATTTAAACAATATACATATAAAAAGGCAAAAAAAGAGAGCGAAATCCGCAATTAATCTAAGAAAAAAATGATTTTTTGTCTTTTTTTGTCATTATTTGTCGTCTATTGTACTGCAGATTGAACACATACTTTTTTATAAGAGTAATGAGTGTCACTATTGTACTCATTAATATTAGTATTAAGACTGCTAAATATATGCCATTTAAATCAATATTATTGCTGATTATTCTGCATAGTACCGTTTGGATAAACTTCCCTCTGTACGCTTTGTATTACATTTCACTGTAACTTTGCCGACCACCCCCCCAAATTGCTTTAAAAAAATGTCCCTGTTTATGGTCCCCCCCAATAATGAGATGAAATCTACGCCCTTGAGCACAATTAACCATAAGCCTGTTTGAAGAGATAAGTCTTAAGACTTTTTTTAAACGCATCAGTTGACTCGGAGCCGCGCATTGAACGAGGGAGAGCGTTCCAGAGCCTCGATGCCACCACCTGAAATGCTCTATCACCACGAGTTTTAAAATAAGTTCTAGGAACTGACTGCAGTAACTGATTGGAAGACCTCAGAGTTTTAGACTGACAGAGTGGCTTCCAAAGGTCCAAAATATATTTGGGAGTCTCACCATGTAGTGCTTTAAAAGTTAAAACCAAAAATTTAAAATGACCCCTAAAATATATTGGAAGCCAGTGGAGAGAGGACAGAACAGGAGTTATATCATCTGTTCTGCGGGTTCTAGTTAAAAGTCTGGCTACAGCGTTTTGCACAGACTGAAGAGAAGCTATGGTGGATTTACTTATCCCTACTAAAAGTAGGGATAAGTAAAATCAATCTATAACTAAAAGTTATAGATTGATGAATCGCCTGATGTTGGTTTTAAAACAATCAGCAGCCCAGGCTGTGCTGACTTTAGTCTTTTTTTGGGTATTGCGTTTAGTATTTCTTGTTGGTTAGCTCTTTGATTATTATTTTTTTTTTAGAGAGTCAAATCGGTTCTTCTCATCTTAAGCATTTCATTGTACTGTTAACCCTCTGTTAAAATTGCATATGACAAATAAACACAACTTGAACTTGTAACTACCAAATTGGACAAGCAGGACCCCGATGTCCCCGTCGCTGAGGGATTTGAAGAGTGAACGTTTGTAGTTTTGGAGATGAGTGTTTTTTTGGACTGAAACTGAACAGAGAATGAAGTAAACCTAAATGCCTTTGGTGCAACATATTCAAGTGGGCAAGAGTTACACTGTGGAGAGTTTTTGTTTTTCTTGTCCGAGGCGGAGCAGAGGGACGCATTCTGGAGAGAGCAGGGACACATTTTATCCACCACCAGGAGGAGCTGGGGGGTGGCCAATGGTAGCCTTGAACTAGAGTTGCATTCGGGCCCAAAAAATCCGACCTGGCCCCAGCCCGCAGCCATCATTTCCAAACCCCACCCGATCCAACAAATTAACAGTAATTACAGGTCCGAACCCAGATTAATGATCAGGGACGCGCAGCTGAATAAAAGCGGCAGAAGATCGGAGCTGAGGGGGTGTTTGTCCTTTCATGGCCGTCGAAGTGCATTTAAACTAGGGCTGTATAATAATGTCGATATCGCGATATATATAATTTTTTTCTTTCCTAGAAAAAAAATCGATATTCATCCACAAGTATCGTACCTCTGCATCCCTGGCACCAGTGTATCCTCAGAGAGAGTCTTCTCCACCATTGGAGATATCACTGCGCAGAGAAGTGCACTTCTCCCAGAGCACGTCGATCCGATTCTATTTCTAAACAAAAATCTGAGGAGAATGTAGCTCACTTGGTCTGCAGAGTAGACTTTCTGTTTGGAGTTCACTTATTAGTCAGGGTCTATCTACAGGCCTTAAGCTGCTCTGCTAAGATGGGTGTATTTGAAGTTAAATGTTCTTCATTAGACCGTTTGGAGAAGTCATATTACTGTTTACTTATCAAGCACTTAGAGTGATTCCTTCAGATGTTAAGTGTCAAGGTTAAAAAGGTTTCAAACTATTCAGAGCAGGGCACTTGGTGCACTTTATTTACTTTACAAATGCATGTAAGCTACAGTTTTTACTGTTTCAATTGAAAGAAACATGTTTTCTCACCACTTCTTTGATTCATTTTGTCCAGCTGTCGACTTTAAGTCTGTGTCCATGTCCAACCAGAGCCAAGTATTGTGTAGTTGGTGCTTTTAATCAGTTTTCAGTTAAATTAATTCAAGCCAAGTCTATAACAGTCTCAAAATGTCACCAAAATCACTCTGTCCCTTTAAAATCTTTCAGAAAATCGCAAATGTGTATTGAATTGTATCGTTTGCTGAATATCTCAATATATATTGTACCGTGAGCAGAATATCATGTATCGTATCGTATCGTGAGATTGTTGTATCACTACAGCCCTAATTTAAACCCAGTTTCTGCCTGCATTCTTCTGCATTGCTCAGACATGGACCGCTCTGACACGCCTGCTTTGGGATCGCATCTGTTTGTGTCATCGGCCGCATGCGTCCGCTGAGTGCAGCGGCTAAATGAACGTCCATTTGGGCGATGGATCACTTCCTGGTATCGTCCCATCTGAAGCTTAACTGAAATTTTTTTCTCTTTCAAGGCCGGTCAGTTCGTGGTGAAATAGCCGTGTGTGGCTGGTGAATGTATCATATAACAGGATTGCGACTGATCTGCGACTGATCTGCTGACCTGCCCATCCAGCACATTATTATGGCCTGGCCCGTATTCGGGTCAGGCCGGGCTAGGCTTCGGGCCTGAGTTAGAAATGACAGCTCTACATTGAACCCCATAGATTAATCTTCAGATA
>JBBPBX010006310.1:0-41289 GCA_038048925.1 Garcialebias charrua
TAAGCTGTTTTGGGTGTTGGGTGCAAAATGATTTACTCTTGTCAATATATAAACTTGGATTCTAGTAAAAATGAAAGTTAATTGGACCAAAAGTTTTAAAACATCCCCAAATTAGTGTGAAAATACACACTGGGGTGGAAAGATAAAGTTTGTAACAGCAGGCTTGTTGACAACAAAAACAGCATAGTTCAAACTAAAGACCACAGTGACACTGGCGTCATCTCCCCTTTTAAAATTGAGAAAAGTATCTTATTAAGGTTTAACATCGATTTTTATCTCATGAAGTCCCTAAAGTGACATCTACAGATTCAGTTATGTGACTAGTAAGGGGCTCTGGGTACTGATGACATCATTTCCAAAGTTTTGGTGCACCTGGGCAGCTAATAATAATAATGTCACATTTTTGTCATCTGTGTATGTTTCCATAAAAGATGAAATTTGACTCTGCATTTAACCCAATCACCACCAGGTGGGGCAGTGGGCAGCTATAGAAAGTGCGCCGGGGAGCAATTGGGATGAGATGTGCTGCTCAAACACACCACAAGTTATGCCGTGACTGGGGTTCGAACCTGGGTCCTTCGGGTCCCAAGTCGGTTCTCCTGCCACTACACCATGTGAAGCTAATTTTAATTATTTTATTTTCTTTTACCAAAAGTGAGTTTCCACTGTTTCAATTATGCTAATCCTTAGATAACGTCATAGCTCACATATATGGTTTGATAGCATTTCTAAAACAATTTGATAAAAATAGGGTTTTCAAATATCGTTGTGACATACCGTATTTTCTGGAATATAGGTCGCAGCTTTTTATCATTTTTTGCATGCCCTGCGACCTATATTCAGGTGCGACCTATTTATGGATTTTTCCAAGTATTTGGCAATTATTGGGCAATGCGGCCTTTAGGTGCGACCTATATTCCATAAAATACGGTTTGTCACATCGGACAATAAACTAAATTGTACAAAAAAATTCCATGTGACATATTTGACACAATAAGACTTTATACTAATCATGTGCTTAGTCAATTTAGCTCATTCTGTTATTTTAGATAAATATATTTTTTGTTGTTCGTTTTAAATCATATTTACAAAACAAAAAAACAACAACTGTTTAAACAATCTATTTCCAAATGCGGAATAAATTTACTAAGCACAACCAATGTGATATATATGTCACATTTCAGAGCTGTGCCAGTAGGTAAAGGTATTTAAAAACAACAACACTTCAGAAATGTGTTGCTCATAATCTATTTGTTATAATTTACAACCTTTAAAGAAAACCACCTGTTTTTCATAAATCATATTTTTAAATATACTGTTCCTGAATTTATTATTGTTGCTAAAACATAAATGAAAGATAAAAATAACTTGTTGCTTTAAAACAATATATTTACCAATTTATGCAGATTTCTTTCCAAAATTAACAATAGTTTATGTTCAATGCCCTGAGATGACTTCTGTTGTGACTTGACGCTTTATATAAAAATCAAACTCAGCTCTGGTATTTAAAAAGGTGCTCATTATATAAAATATTTGTTGTTTTCTTTTTCAAACATATAAAAACCTCAAATGTACAAATTTATAGAAAAATAATCCCTAAAAAATGTATTTAAAAATAAATTGCAACTAATTTTAAGCTAGAAACAAAGTTTTTGTTTCACATATTTAATGTAAATACTGTGATGTGCTTGGGCAGGACTCCTAGAGTGTGACCCACAAATTTATTACAATACATTTGTTCTTAAAAGTTCAAGATCAAAACCAGACTTTTGTCTTTTTTTTTTTTAATTTATAAACATAGCCATTATTTAGTTCCATACATCAGTCCTAAAACATGTAGTCCAGATAAATCAAGAACAGATTTGTCGTGGTACTGAGTTCAGTCCACCTCCATCTTCCCCTCTGAGCTGTATGTGAGCAGTAATGTGTAAAAACAACCACACAGAGTCGGTGCTGAGCTGCAGATGTGCAGCCACTGCAAGCTTTAAGTAGGAAGACAGGAAGTCGAGGCTGAGTGAGCAGTCGCCCTCCAGCGGGAGAGTTAGGGGTTCGATTCCACCAGCAGTTACATGTTGAAGTGTCCCCGAGCAAGAAACTGAACCCCTCATTGCCTCCATGTGTGTCCCATTGGTGTATGAATGTGATCTACAAAGCACTATAGAATGATTTGTTCATAGCTTTATAGAGATTTATAGAGTGCTGTATGGATGTGTGTGTGAAGGTAAATGAGGGCACAGATTGTGTTGTAAACAGCTTTGATTATGCTGATTAGATAGAGGTATGTAGGGCTGAAAGTCCTACCCTGCTGTGAAGACACTGTATGCTTCTGGATGATGATCCCACTTCTTCTTTCAGCTTTTCCCTCTTCAGAGGTCTCCACAGCGAGTCATCCTCCTCCATCTCACTCTGTCCTCTGACCTCTATCTTCACTCCAGCTACCCCCATGTTCTCTGCATCCATATAGCTCCTCTTTGTCTTTTTCCTGGCAGCTGCATTTCTAACATCCTTCTACCAATATACCCACTGTCCCTCTGGACATATCCAAACCATCTGGCCTCCCTAACTTTATCTCCCAGTTGTTTAACCTGCGCTGGACCTCTGATTATCTTATTCCTAATCTTATCCATCCTTGTCACTCCTAAGGAGAACCTCAGCATCTTCATTTCGGCAACTTCCAGTTCTTTCTCCTGTCTTTTTATCAATGCCACTGTCTCCAGACCATACAAAATAGCCAGTCTCAGTACAGTATTGTAAATGTTTCCTTCTGAATGATGATCCCAATATGATGTTAAAAAAATGTCTACCAGATTTTCCATGATCTTTCCAATGTCTTATTGTTGTCTTCCAGCACGTATTAACACATCGCACATGATGGAGTATGTAAGTACCTTCCACAGTGGTTGTTGAGGTTTATTATCAGTATGGCAACATTTTCAGAACCTAAGGTCCTCATACATTGTGCAGCTTAGATTTGAAGCAGGACTGGCCTCATGCCTAGACTATGACTGACAGGATCATGGATTCCAGCAACATTGTACTAGTGATTTAGTGCCGAATGAGAGACGTGTTCTAATAGGTCATGGAAAGTGTAGCGTCATCATCTACATGTAGTGTCCAAGGGCCTGAAAAGAGGGATGCAGAGCGTTCAGTTCAGTTTGGATCAGTGGTGTAGCCTACATTTTTGTAGTAGGTATACCGTGCTTAGAAACCAAAGTACACTGGTTAATACAATGTAATCGTCATTTTATTTTGATTTTTAAGCATATTAAACATTTCCAAATTCCTCTGATGCTTATATTTGAATAAATGAACAACAAACTGTACAACAGTTGGCTTTGTGTTAAAAAGTTATAGAATTTATAAAACGGTATCAAACCAAACGCTGCATACCGATAGATTGTTACGGAAGCGTTTAACTACCGTTTAACGTATTAATGACACGTGCCTAATGCTATGTCATGTATCATTGGGAACTTTAAAGTGGGTATACTGAAGATGTCAAGCTTTTCTAGTGGGTATACTCCATATACTCGAGTATCACATAGACTACACCACTGGTTTGGATCTCATCAACATAAGGAGGCTGTAATAACACACTGGACATATGTCACTGCTACAGGCAGGGGATGTGCACAGAGTTGCCAACAGTCAAACCTGAAACACGCTAGCGTCAGCATCTACTGCAGCTCTCCCTCTCACAAACAGTCTCATATGTCAGTGTTTGAAATTATTTCAGAAACTCGAGTTTGTTCCTCTTATAGAAATACTTCTTTAAAAAGTCTTCAGTTGATCCAAAATGCTGCTGCCAGAGTCTTAACTGGAGTTAGTAGGAGAGATCACATCCCTCCAGTTTTAGCTTCTCTCCATTGGCTCCCTGTCAAATTCATAATTTAATTCAAAATCTTCCTTCTGACATACAAAGCTCTCAACAGCCTAGCTCCATCTTATAATACAGATCTTATTGTTCCATATTTTCCTAACAGAACACTTTGCTCTAAGACTAAAGGCTTACCCGCAGTCCCTGGCCTAGAGTTTCCAAAAGCAGAATGGGAGGAAGATCTTTCAGTTATCAGGCTCCTCTCTTGTGGAACCAACTTCCAGTTTCTGTCCATGAGGCTGACACATTGTCCAGTTTTAATGGGATTAAGACTTTCCTTTTTAGTAAATCCTATAGTTAGGGTTGGATTTTTATGTTCCCATAGGCTTGGACTACAAGAGGACAAACTGATCTCATTTCCTTAAATTAATTGTTAAAAATGAATAGTTTTCATTTGATACATGTGATTCTCGACCTACCATTGTGTATCTGTTCTTCTCAAACCCAGCCGGTCAAAGTAGATTGCCGCTTGTCCTGAACCTGGTTCTGCTAAATGTTTATTCCTCATGAGGGAGTTTTTCCTTTCCACTGTCACCTTCATGCTTGCTCAAAATGAGAGTTCTGTGATGGAGTTAAATTCAAAGCAGTCTGCTCCTCAGATAAATAGCATTAAATTATTATTTTTATATATGAATGTTTCTGTTCAGTGCCCTGCGATGACTTCTGTTGTGACTTGGCACTATATAAATAAACTGAATTGAATCTTCATTTAAAGTTTCTGTTTGGATAACTGCAGAGGTCTGTATCTGTGTGGAGCTTGTGTGTGTGTTCCCCTGCAGAGCATGAATAAACTTCTTGCATCAGCGATGAGGCAGAAGGTTTCCTGGAAATCCTGTTCATCCCTCAGCAGACAAGACTCCCACTTCAGCACATGAGAAAACCATGACAGCTCATTGCTGGTCTTACTGGTAATGTGGCTAAGAGTGAACCTTCTGCTTGTAGTTTCAGACGTGTTGTTGGTTTGCTGTGATTAATGCTGCCTCTTATATCTTTCATAAAGTTTCACGTCATGCTTTTCAAAAGGTTTTTACAATGATGAGCTGATTGCTCATATTAAATGCAAGCAAGCGTGTAATTTGTGCATGTGCACACATTTGTTTATCTGTTAACTCAACATCCAAACCACATGATAGATTTTATTGAAACTCTCAGAAAATATATATTTTTAAATAATATCTAATTCACTTTTGAAGCCAACTCGTTTTGAGAAGGCCTCCACAGCTAACCAACCTATAGCAAACAGTTATAACTCCTTAAGTTTCACAGATTTTTAGATCAAATTTGATGATGGCAGCTAACCCAGCTCAACAAATAAGAGCGCTAACAGCTCAAAAGAGATCTTTGTTTAACATTCAATCTTTGTTCCACATTTAATTTACTGTCTGGAGGTTTGGGGGAAAGCTTGTAAAACTATAACAAACTATTTTTATTTTACATAAGAGAGCTGTGAGAATTATTTCTAGAAAACCTTATTATCATCCATCAAATATATTATTCAAACAACTGAAAGTACTGAAGTTTTATGATTTGGTGGACTAAAATATTTTGTTAGTAATGTATAGGGCTCATAGGAATATGCTACCCTCAAATGTTCAAATGTGTTTCGTTAAGAGAGAAAGCTGCTACAGTCTAAAGGGAACTGAAATATTTGTAATGCCAAGGTATAGGACTAGTTTAAAGGGACAGTTTATTTCAATAAAGGGAGTGGAATTATGGAATGTTTTGGGAAATGATGCTAAAGATATTAACTCTGTGATTAAATTTAAATAAATTATCAAATCTAAACTATTAACAAAATACTAAGCGTCTAATGTACTAGTTATCGTTGATTGTGAAAATTACTCTTTTCATCTGTTATTTCTGGAAGATCATTGTTTGAATTGATTGTTTGAAATTGTTTTGTTTTTGAAAAAAAGGGGCAGACACAATAAGATTTCTTCTTTCTGCCACCTTTCATTTTATGTATTCTTTCTTTCACATATTTATGAAATGTTTTTTTCTTTATTTTTATGTTTTAATGTAAAATGAATAAATTTGATTAATATATATATTTTTTTAAATATGTGGAGGAGCCTCCCTGGTATGGTCTATTCAGGGGTTCTGGAGAGGAAGGCCCGTTGGATAGTCGAACCTCGGATTCAGGAGGAGCAGTGTGGTTTTTGTCCTGGTCGTGGAACACTGGACCAGCTCTACACCCTCAACAGGGTCCTGGAGGGTGCGTGGGAGTTTGCCCAACCAGTTTACATGTGCTTTGTGGACTTGGAGAAGGCATTCGACCGCGTCCCTCGGGGGGTTCTGTGGGGGGTACTCCGGGAGTATGGGGTACCAGGCCCTTTGATAAGGGCTGTTAGGTCCCTGTACGACCGGTGTCAGAGCTTGGTCCGCATTGCCGGCAGTAAGTCAGGCTCGTTTCCAGTGAGAGTTGGACTCCGCCAAGGTTGCCCTTTGTCACCGATTCTGTTCATAACTTTTATGGACAGAATTTCTAGGCGCAGCCAAGGTGTTGAGAGGATCCATTTTGGTGGCCTTAGAATCGCTTCTCTGTTTTTTGCAGATGATGTGGTCCTATTGGCTTCATCAGATCGTGATCTACAGCTTTCGCTGGAGCGGTTTGCAGCCGAGTGTGATGCGGCCGGGATGAGGATCAGTTCCTCCAAATCCGAGGCCATGGTCTTGAGCCGGAAAAGGGTAGCATGCCCTCTCCGGGTCGGGGAGGAGGTCCTGCCCCAAGTGGAGGAGTTTAAGTATCTCGGGGTCTTGTTCACGAATGAGGGAAAACTGGAGCGTGAGATCGATAGGCGGATAGGTGCAGCGTCCGCAGTGAAGCGGGCGCTGTACCGGTCTGTCGTGGTGAAGAGAGAGCTGAGTCGACCCCGGATAAGCGGAAGACAATGAATGGATGGATGTGGAGGAGAAAATCCCATATTTCCAAAAAAACTGAACTGTTTATTGTGACTGAACTAACCAGGCACATTGAAAGATAATTTTCAAGAGGGACTATAAATTCATTCAAGAAATATTTCTAAAACAGAAATCCCAGTGCAATATATTTTCAATCCATATAGTTAGCAAAGGGAATAGGGGAGAATAATTTTGCCCACTTAGGTTTTTATTCAAAAGTCAAAGTCAAAGTCAACTTTATTGTCAAAACTGCAATATGTACAGGACATACACATGATTGAAATTGCATTTCTCTCAGTCCCTCGGTGCAACAGTAACCATTTAAACACTAAAACACTAAAACATTTAATAAACATAAGCATAAAATGAAATAATAAAAGTGTAATACTGTCCTGAGTTTTTGCATAGTAGTTTTTGCATAGTAGTATGAAAGTATGAAAAGTTACACCAACACTAAAACACTAAACATTTAATAAACATAAGCATAAAATGAAATAATAAAAGTGTAATACTGTCCTGAGTTTTTTGCATAGTAGTATAAAAGTGTAAAAAGTATATCTATAAAATAAAATAAGTTCTGGCATTGACATTTGTAATAGAGTGACAAAGCAGCACATGAAGTTTATGTACACAGTATATGTATGAGGTAGTTGATATTGGTATAGAGATAAAGTGGCATATGCAATAAGGCTAGTAAAAAAATATGTATCAGCAGTAGTGTAGATATAAAAAGTAGTGTAAATGTAAACATTAGTAATGAATGTAAACAGTAGTAATGAATGTAAACAGTAGTAATAAATGTAAACAGTGAATGTAAACAGTAGTATGACTATAGGCAGTAATGTAATACAAACATTAGTGCAAATATAAGAAGTAGTGCAAACTGAATGAGCACATGACCGTGAGTTGAGTGAATAACCCGTTTTGATGACACAGAGTCCAGTGTTAAAGTCTTTGTGTATGTGGTAATGTGTGAAAGTTTTTAGTGTTAATGCAGTACAAGTGGGAGGGAGGCAGAGCAGGCAGAGAGTTTAGCATCCTGACTGCCTGATGAACAGAGCTGTCATTTAGTCTGCTGGTTCGAGCCTGGAGACTCCTCAGTCTCCTCCCTGATGGCAACAGTCTGAAGCAGCTGTGTAGTGGGTGTGTGGGATCACCTGCCATGCAGAGGGCTTTCCGAGTGAGGCGGTTGCTGTGTAAGTCCTGTAGTGAGGGCAAGGAGGTGCCGACAATCTTCTCAGCTGCTCTCACGATGCGCTGGAGGCTCTTGCGGCATGATGCAGTACATGCACCAAACCACACCGTGATGTAGCTGGTCAGGACACTTTCTATGGCACCCCTGTAGAAGGTGCACATGATGGGGGTTGAAGCTCCAGTCCTTTTCAGCTTGCGGAGAAAGTAGCGTAGTAGTAGAATGTTATTGTTTCTTCTTTTCTTTTTTTCCATAATGACTTTTTTTTCATCTTCAAAGTGGTATCTAAAAAAGCTAAGTCTGGTCCTCTGGACATTCAAAAGACAAAACAAAGCAAAAAAATTGTAGAAATGTTTCGTCTTTCGTCCGAAAGACTTCCTCAGTCTGAGAAGCTGTATTCAGCTCAGTCTTATAAATAGCACCCTCACACAGTTGGCTGATGACAGCTGAAACCAGCTGCTCACATGATCAAGGAGGACCATCAGCCTAACGATGGATCGTTAGCACCCTGATGGTTGTTTGCTATTAACAGAGGGCTGAGTGATACTAGCAATAACAGCATTGTAAGTGGGGGACAGTTGAACCCGGAGGCCTCCACCCCTGTTTAATGATGGACGGTTTCTTTTCACAAAGATGGCCTCCTTTACTCCTCTCTCAAACCATCATTCCTCTCTATCAAGGATGTGAACATCTTCATCCCTGAAAGAGTGACCACTGGCGTGGAGATGAGTGTAGACTGCAGAGTCCTGACCTGATGATGTTGATCTTCTGTGCTGGGCCATCCTTTTGGCCAGTGGCTGTTTAGTTTCCCCGACTCTGTTTGTGCCGGGGGACTGGATCTTTGGGATGAACCAGTCTTTGCCGTAATGTATTTTGGGGTTTAAAAGCCACTGGGACGTTGTGTTTAGAAAATAAACGTCTCAATGTCTCTGAAACTCCCGCAACATACGGAATGACCACTGGTCTGGGTCTGGGTTCCTTCTTTTCACCTGATGGCTGGCTGGAGTCCTGTTTGGGTTTCTTCTCTGCTTTCAGGAAGGCCCAGTTAGGATATCCACATTTCTCTAGAGCCTGTTTTGTGTGTGATTTCTCTTTCTGTCTGGCTCCTGAGTTAGTGGGGACGCTGTCTGCTCTGTGGTACAGAGTGGTAGTTATGGTGTGTAAACTAAAACAACAATTCTTGAAACATTTCTTTTAAATCTGTTGTTGAAAGGCAGCAAAACAGGGAGAATGTCAATGAGGCTGAAGACTTTTGCAACTCTGCTGTTTTTTTATTTATTTTTATTTTACAGCTGTAGTTAGTTATGAAAATGCTACATGCTGTCACTGACATGTTACTCAATAACCTGTGTTCATGACAACTGACATTATGGAAATTAAATGTTGTTACTGAGACAAACAAAAGGAACAGTGAACAGTACGAGGAATGTGTGGCACACATTTGAACTGCAGGATTTACCTCTGCTTTAAGCATTTTGTCCAGAGACCTGTGAGATCATGAGAGTTCATTCTGTTCTAAATGACTCTCACATATGACCGCATCAGGTTTTGACTCAAAATTTGAAGTTATAATAAAAGTTGTAATTTTTTTGTGTTTGCTAAAGTCTATTAGATGTGGTGACAGACTTCAGTTGTATTGACTATAATAATAATTCAGTGTAGAGGTACATTATGTAATGATGTAATGCATGCTCAATAATCCAGGTAGATCTAGGATTCCTAGTTTTTCAGCCAAAACCACTTTCCCCCATTGTCATTTAATCATCCACCTCTCGACACCTGAACCTACTGATGATTTCTCTGCAAGATACTTAAAAGTCTATCATTCATCCAACACTGGAACATTATGATTCCTTGGGTAACTTAAATGACAGCCAAACTAACATTCTCTTGTGCATTTCATATTAACCGTGATTCTTCTTGTGACTTCCAAGTCCTGCTCATCCATGTCTTCCGTATCCTCCTTATTACTTGCGACCTCACCCTGTTGTCATCCTGTTCCTGCAGACTCCAAATCATCAGCATGGACCAAACACCGACTGAGCACCTTCAACCTGTTACTCTCTCCTACATTAATCACCTTTCAGGATCACGTCTTCACCTTCATCTGGAATCCTAGGACCTTGTTTCTCCTCTCCTCTAACGCAACCTACAAACAACCATAAATACCGGTAAGTAAGACAAATACCAACCAAACCATCAATTATCATCAAATATCTTGTGAACAACCTGGACTTACCTTCTCCCCCTTTTCCTTGCAGCAATGAAATTCTTCAAAGCACTTTGTAAATAAATACACTTGTCTTTAACAATTTTTTTTTACCTTGGCTATGTCTCATCAGTGCTATTTTGGGGTCATAAAACCAAACATCATGTTAATGGATCTATCTAACAAGGTTGAGTCAAGTCCTCTGGACCAGCTCTTCATCTTTGATCCAAAATACTTCTTCAGTCTGAGGAACTAGCAAACTCAACAAAGAAGAATCCACCTAGAGGACCTGACTCTACCTTGTTACATTATGTAATGAAAAGTTTAATGAAAATCCAGTCAGTGGTTCACATTTCTTTTCCTAATACGGTAGACACATTGGCTCCAACAGCAAATTCAGATGGATGGATGGATGGATGGATGGATGAATGTATGGGTGGATAATTTCTAAATCACAAAGGAAAATTCAAGAGATGACTCGGCTATAACCACACCAAATTTTAGATAATTAACTGTAAAATTGGCTGAGTTTTAGTCATTTTTTGTTTTCCAAGGTGACTGTGGCAACCATCTTGATTTGGGTTGGCTACAAACATTGGGCCTCATGCACAAACCGTTCGTACGCACAGATTTGTGCTTAAACTGTGCTTACGAGTGATTTAGGAGCATATGTGGCATTCAACAATGTTCACGTATCCTACGATTTTTTTCAGATACGAACAAAATCTACGTGTGGTCCGGACCTGTCGTATATTTTACGAGCGGTCCGTCTGCTGTCATCCAGACAGCATTACTCCACAAATAACTTCATATTTCGTTATTTAGGAAATGTTTAGAGTTTAAAAAAGTAACGCACCACAATTGTTTTTGACAATAGGTTCTGTTTGAAGTCGAATTATAATTTTAAATGTAATAATGACTAACGGATTAAAGTATTTAAATGAAAATCAATTTGTTATCAATGCCGTTTTCTAACACTACAATATTAATATGAAGATCTCAAACTGAAATCAACTTAAACCATGAATTAATTTAAGTTTAATTTGCCGCGGTATCGCAGACTTCGGTAAGCCAGACTTTACACAGACTTCCTCCAGCTGCTGTCATAGCTCTGATGTGGCTCAGTCAGTAGAGCACTGCGTCGCAGTTCCGAAGGTCATGGGATCGCCTCCCGTGGGAGGACAACGTTTTTTTTTTTTAATTCATTCCAGATTTAAAAAACACAAGAAAACTATTTACAATACAACAAGAAATAAAGCATAAAGCCTTTTTAATTTGGAATGAATAAATAATCTAAAGTAAGAAGGAAAAAAAAAGAATCATACCTTGTGGGACTCGATCCCACGAGGTGTAGAAAAAAGGTTAGGAACAGCTAACAGTGCAATGCTTTAACCAGTAAGCCACCAGTACGCATGCATGTTTCGAGATCCACATTTATTATAAACAAACTTTCTTTGGTTTTAGCTGGTCATTTACTTCCATGAGTGACGCTGCTAATAAGGACAGATTTTCTTTTCTTGTCCTCAGAGACCACAGAACTTCATCCTCCGCACCGGTAGAGTTCTTCTTTTTTACTTTTCGCTGTCATTTTATGAACGTACACGTTCTGCCTCTGAGGCAGGAAACGTAGCCTTATATGGCGTTTTGAGGGGTGGGAATTATGTAAATAAGCTCACGCGTGCACGCGCAGCTGTTTAGAACAGGTGAGATTCATCAACTTTAAGCAGCCCGTTTACACGCTTTTCCTGTGGATAGAAGAGTTTGTTGGATCTGACGTGGCATGTTCGTACGAACACTTCGTACGAACAAAAGTAGGAGACATTTAGGATAAGAATACGAACTGTTTCGTGCATGAGGGCCATTGTGAGTTGTAGATGTACACCCAGTGAATACAGTACTTCCTGAAAGTTTCATTAAAATAAATCCAGTGATTCATGAGGTGTTTTGCTTACAGACAGGATTGACTCAAATGGCAACTTTTTAAACAAAAATCTTGCATGACCAGTCAGCCCTTAGAGTATATTGTTGGAGAGAGGTCTCAGCTACTACCATACCAATTTTTAGTGCAATTACTGAAAATTTATTTGGCTATAGGCAACTTCACAAAAAAAAGGTACCTTCCCAGGAACGTGAGGTTTATTTTTGTCACAAGGACTTCATATGAATGCCCCCACCCCACACTGGCTGGGAATAATTGAATTTTAGACCAGATAAAATCAAAGGCTATCCTCAGAGGAGCCTCCTTCGAGCTTGACTTTATCAGTGGCTGAGACTTTCTCAGGAAAGTGAAGTAAAACTGCAGCCAGACAGCTGCTGTTTGCTGCCAGCTCACAGCCCACAGAAGGCGATTATGCAATTTACCCAAAAGTTTCATCCACAGCAGACTGCTGTGCGCCTTAACAAAAGCACAGAGGCTTTATTCACTCCTGTGTTCTGGTTTCAATTTGAAAGAAGCTGATTTTTTTTATTTAAACTTCAGCTCTTGTCTTTATGTTGTTGGGTTGCCCAACATCCTGCCTCCATCATATCCCCCCTTTGAGCTTTAATTGTATGAGCATGCATAAATCTACAGAGGTGATCTCTGCAATCATATTACCAGAATCACTGAAGACTGGAAACAAAAATAACTTTGGCTCTTTTGTGACATGGCTCCAGCAAACGAATAC
This sequence comes from Garcialebias charrua, assembly GCA_038048925.1. Classification (NCBI taxonomy): domain Eukaryota; kingdom Metazoa; phylum Chordata; class Actinopteri; order Cyprinodontiformes; family Rivulidae; genus Garcialebias; species Garcialebias charrua. Next base: position 12,846 of record JBBPBX010006310.1, read on the forward strand.
ATGAAGCAATCTGGGCATAGAGGTGTAAAACTTAAGGGACTTGGTAGGCCCAGCAAGTTCATGAGACCATGTTCATAAGGCAGTTCTTGGTTTGGATTCTCATTTTATTAGCGTCATGATAAAAAGTCAGGAGACATCTTAATGTCTTTTTGAAGCAATTTTATCATTTTTTCATGTTTTTGTGTCTGTTTGTTTCTATAGTTTTCATGTGTCTCATGTGAGTTGCTTTTTGTCTCTGAAGTCTGTCTTTTAATAGTTTTCTAATCTTTGCACTGATGTGATTTGAGCTATTTATATCTATGTTATAGTTTTTTTATTTAATTTAATTAGTTGCCTTTGTAGTCAACTGACAAAATAATGTTTGTCTATCTCCAATTGTCACTTGGCAATTGGTGCAGTACAGCTCGCAGTGGCATTGAGTGGCTTAATGAGCATAGATAGAAATAATTTTCTGGCATTCAGTGGTACATCATGGTGGATAGAATAAGTCTGTTGCAAGACCATGTAACTGATCATTATGTCATGGAGAAGGTCAATCAATCAATCAATTTATTCACTCGATTAAAAAAAATCATCAGTTTACAAACACAGTCTCTGACAAAACATATTTACACGAGTGAAGAGGGAGCAGGAAGAAGAAAATCTTGTATAGACCTGCCCCCTTTCTCAATAATTACAAAAATGTCATGGCCGTAAACATTAAATTAACAAAACAAGTTGCAAACAATATCTAAACAATAACATACATAACAATATATCACTCTTCCCATTAACAACTCAAAAGTGTATAAGAGTTAATCATTCTTTTTTTATAAAGTTTCTTGAATTGGTTTATTGTAGAGCAATTTTTAAACTCCTCATCCAAACTGTTCCATAGTTTTACTCCATGCACCGAAATGCACATTTGTTTTAAAGTAGTACGCACAGTTTTACTTTTGAAATCATACTGCCTTCTGTTAGTTCTTTCACAAGAGCTCAAGACANTACTGGCAATCAAAAATAAGCTGGTGTTATTCATTATATTATTGTTGCTGAAACATAAAAAACATTCTTGATAATACATAATATATTTACATTATAGTAACAGATAAAATGTTTTTAATTTCAACTTAATATTTTAAAGTAATCTTATGTAAATAAAATATGTTGATTTGACAAGCTATAACTGTTTGAGGGAAAAAGGGAAAATATGTCAGTTTTATTTATTCGCATTGTGTGGGACGGATGTACACAATAAAATTAAGTAAGTTGAACAGCTTTTTTCTTTCAGTGAACCTTGGCAGGTAGGGGAACCGCGCCTTTAACTGACACTCTGTGTCCCAGGAACTCAACAGCAGGCAGACCAAACTGGCATTTAGCTGGGTTAACAATCAGGCCATACTCACTGAGTTGAACAAACAGCTGGCGAAAGTGTACCATGTGTTCTGCCACCGAAGGACTAGCCACCAATATATCATCCAAATAGACAAACAAAAACGGCATAACCTGCAGGACTGAATCCATAAGTTGCTGGAACGTCTGTGCTAGGTCTTTAAGGCCGAAAGGCATCCGTAAAAAAAAAAAAAAAAAAAGGTGTGATAACTGCGGTTTTTGGTACATCTGAAGGATGCATTGGAACCTGATGGTAGCCCCGCACCAAATCTACCTTGGAAAAAACAGTTGCCCCTGTCAGGCAGGCAGAAAAATCTTGAATGTAACAAATTGGGTACCTGTCGTTACTGGTTGCGTTGTTAAGGCGCCGAAAATCCCCACAGGGTCGCCAACCCCCATCGGCCTTTGGCACCATGTGCAAGGGGGATGCCCATGGACTTTTGGAACGTCTCACAATGCCAAGACACTCCATGTTGACAAACTCCTCCTTGGCTATTGCTAACTTAGTGGTACCTAGGCGGCATGCTTGTGCAAAAACCGATTAACCAACTATAGTGATACAATGTTGCAGCAATATAATGTTTTGCTAGTTTTTGATACTTTGTTAAAAAAAAAATATATATATAATTTTTTGTTTCTCTCTTTTGTTTTCTATTGTTTATTGTTTGTTTGTTTATTGTTTAAGGAAATTCTACCATTGCTGTTCATTGTTCTTTAGTTTTAGCAGGTCGCTTTCGTAAATGAGCCCATGAGGTTCAAAAGATTTACCTGACTAAATAAAGGTTGAATGAAAAAAAAATGAATGAAAATGTTCCACCCCATGTTTAGCTATAGTAGCAGAAAAGGTGGAAAAAGTAAAAGCAGGAAGCTCTGACAACAAATGCTGATTCTCATCACCTGTAGCAAGCATGTTAGCAAGAGGTTGATGGGCAGGACCTCCAAGTTTACAGGGATAGGTATCAAAAGACACAGCATCAATTAAGGAGCTATTAGCAACATGCACTAATACCATACCATACCATACCATTTTATTTATAAAGCACTTTAAACAGGAACAAGTCCACACCAAAGTGCTGGACAAACAAACACGCAACAGGCAACACAGACAATGAAGTACAACACGAAAAACATAAAAAACATTGCAGATCATAAATCAAACGATCCAATACAAATCAGCTGGCATTGAAAGCGATGGAGTAGTAGTGAGTTTTTAACCGGGATTTGAAAACCGAGAGGGAGGGGGCCTGTTTGATGAGCAGCGGTAACTCGTTCCAGAGTCTTGGGCCTGCTACAGAGAACGCCCTGTCACCTCTGCGCTTAAGGCGAGTTTCTGGAACTTTTAAGAGTACCTGATCCTCTGACCTGAAAGCACATTAAAAATTAGCACCCAAAATAGGTACAGACACAGAAGCTATTACAAAGTCCCACTGAAACTGACGTCCGTTGAAACAAATAGTCACGGACCTCGATCCAAAAGTTTGAATGGGGGTGCCATTAGCCGCATCCAGCGGGGGTCCAGTACTTCGACACAAAGCATCTGTAGATGAAGCTGGCATAATGTTTCGCAGTGCACCCGAGTCCACCAGGAAACGCCATCCAGAAACCTCATCCATGATGAAAAGCAGCTTATCTGAGCTGCAAGCACACACAGCTGCTAGCGAGCGCTGGGCTTTCTCATTTCCCTGACGCAAGAATGAACATGGAGGAATGCAGCGCTTCGCTTTTACTCCAAACTGGCAGTGGTAGAAGCATGTCATTCTTCCGCCGCTCTGTCACAACAGCCACGCCATCAACAGCCTCTGCCCCCCACCCCCCTTTGAGTTACACCGGGTAAAAATGCCTGCACGCTGTAGTGCCTGGAAGCTACCAAAAGCCGGCCCGCTTCTTCAGCCAGGGAGCGATAATCCTTTGTCCGGATCAGCTGGGAGCTGGCCAGCACTGTGTGGACAGGTGGAGGAAGCTGGCGAAGAAACAGATGCATAAAAAGGAAGGAAACATCCAGTGGCGGCCCGTGAAATGTCCACCAGGGGGGCTATGTCTAAAAAAAATAAAAAATAAAAATAATAATAATTGATATACAGTTTTGTTGGGTGCCAGCAGCACACGAGGGGGTGGAAGGGAATGACAGTAGATGTGAGGAATGTGGGGATACAGAAAGTGTAGAACATGTACTGATGGAGTGCACTAAATATACAGATGATAGGGAGAGATTAAAAGAAAAAGTCAAAGAGACGGAGAGTTTGGAGTTTAGGAGGAATATTAGGAACTGAAGGTGATAGGGATAAAATAAATGATACTAGAAAAGCATTGTTTAAATATTTACAAAACATCAATATTAAAAATAGAATGCTGTAGTGTACACTTATAAGGAAAGGATGCCATGAGCTACACACTCTTGGTCAGTAGGTGGCGGTATGCATCTTAACGATGTTTGCAATCCGCCAATAAACCAAAAGAAGAAGAAAAACCACGAAGAAGAAAGAATTCAACCACCAGAAGTGTTTTTCAGCTGGTTTAAATCATGGCTTAACTAATAAAATGACCAGTCAGCTCAGTGCAGCACTTGCAATAATTTTATATTGTGCAAAGGAGAGTGAAGTAAAAACGTGGCCCGTCTTTGATGAGCTCAGCCGGATTATTTTCGCTCATTAGTAGAGTGGTCCGTGACGTCGTCTCTATCAGGTAAATAAAACTACAGGTGACCCCCGATTTACGAACGAGTTAGGGAGATAAGAACGGTTCGTAGCTCGATTCTGCCGTAGATAGGGGGTGAAATATATATTTTTTTAATTATCATGCTAACGGAGCGTGCGCACACATAAGCATGTACAGTAGTGTACTGTAATGTTAAACATTGCTATTCACATTTACAGAATAAATAAAAATATATTTTCTTACTTTGAGATGGTCAAAGCCGACATCTTAGGTTGCCATGCGTTGATTGTTGTCGGGCCGAGCAGCGCGGGGGCCGGCGAGCCACCGCAGCTGCTCCAGACCTGTGTTAGCTCCCGTGTTAGCTTCTGGAGCTAGCCAGGCCGGAGGTGTAGCCAGGCCGGCCGGAGGTGTTCGCGCGGCGGCCTGGCACGATCGGCGATAAATCCGCTGCTGCCTGAGACATCCACAAAGTTCACAGAGACGTTTCCAGCTCGTAATTAATCCATATGAAGCCATCCTGGTCACCAGTCTTCGGCCGGCTGCCGGCAGCTAACCTAAAATGGCGTCCGGTGTTGTACATTAATTTGTGACCGGAGACCCCAGTGACTGAACCTAAAATGGCGTCCGGTGTTCTACATTAATTTGTGACCGTGTAAACTGAAGACCTACTTCCTGCTTGAATGAATGCTGCCCAAGATTGCTAAAAAATGATCAGAAATGATCTTTTTTATCATAATTATTATTTATAAAGCCTTTAAAACAACCACAGCTGCAACAAAGTGATGTACACATGAAATTAAGAACATTTAAACACAAAAAAAAATTTTTTTTTTTTTTTTTAATACAGTAATTTCATATTTTTATTAAATATGATACGTTCGTAGGTCCCGTTGTTCGTAGGTCGATGGAGTCGTAAGTAGGGGGTTTGTTGTATATAAACTACTCTCATACCAACATTAAGGTAGCTAACAAGTTATACTCCACTTAAAGCGGTAAGTCAGCTCAAATGCAAACACAATGCTAACGTTAGCTCATATTTTCTTATTGGACAAATAACCTGAAATGGCTAATAATGCAGTAATGCTAAGCTAACAGGATTTTTTTAAATGTTTGGTTATATGTGTTTTCAGGGACATGGTGAAACCATCAACCCAAACACACCACCTGCATGGACCACTTGTCAAAATAAGTTAATCCCACCTTGTTATAAGGTGGAGAAGAGCTGCTCTGCTCTAGATGGATGAATGGATGGATGCATGGATCCTAGATGGATGACGTGTCTGGCAGCAGAACCAAACTGAGCAGGTGAATTGTCATTCATGCACAAATGTCTTTTCTGCTATTAAAATCTGAAATCTAAATACAAGTACTGTACCCTGATACATGCTCAATAATCCATGTAGAAAAATCTAAAAAAGCTAAGTCTGGTCTTCTGGACAGTCAATGTTTGCTACTTGTTAAAACGCATTACAAAAAAATAATTAATGTAATTACATTGTTATAAATAATAATGTAATTACAAATTACAAAACTCATTTATCTCAAAGAATGTCCAGAGGACCAGACTTAGCTTTTTTAGACTAAATACAAGTAAACACCGTAAACACCGGTGTATAATACGCATTTTTATTGCTCATTTGAATGTCCTGCGTATTATACACCGAAGCGTATTATCTACAGATTTTTTCCCATATTTTTAGACCCATTTTTGGCTCTGATTCGCTGTTTTTCATTCTGGCCTAAAAATGGTGCAGTACCAGTTTCGGCCGCTATGGGCGCTAATGCACCCTGTAGTCTGTTTACCTGCAGACTGTGCCTGGAGGCGTATCCTGGCACCATCTAGTGGCCATAAAAAAGACTGTCACAGCAGCGCGTATTATACACCGAAGCGTATTATCTACCGATTTTTCTGATTTATTTCCAAATATTTGACAAAGCGTATTATACACCGGAGCGTATTATACACCGGTGTTTACGGTACTGTAATTGTTCTTTGTGGTCAACAGAAGAATACTGTGGAGATGATGGGGTCACCATGCTGCAGTCTGAAGAAAGGCCTGAGAATGAGGGAGTGGAGGAGTGTACGATGAAATTATATACATTCTCAATCTTAATAATGATCTAATAATCCTTTTTTTTAACTGATAATACTGATGAACCTGTTGTTTGTTTAGGAAACACCTCCCTGCAGTCTGTCCAGCTTTTGCTGAAGAAGAGAATATGAAGAGAGAGCTGCAGATGGACCAGGATTCCACCAGTCATTCTGTCTGAGGACCCACCCTGCTGCTGGTGGTGGCAGAAATGGCAGAAACAGATATGATAATTTTCCTCAACTTCTCAGGTAGTATGTTTGAGTGTTCTGGACAGACAGTGTCTCCTGCAATGGACAACATGTTTGCTGGGTGTGGAATGAACACAAATATGAAAATGCAAAATCTGACAGCAAAGGATAAGTCTTGTGTTGGTTCCACCAGCAGCAGCAGCAAGTTTCTGTTAACTTATTATTTTTATATTTGATTGTTTTTGTTCAGTGCCCTGAGACGACTTCTGTTGTAACTTGGCGCTGTGACTCTCTTGTAAGAAAATAAAATGTTCACTGAACACATTCTAAATTGTATTCTTATTGATGTATCACCCAAAAAAAGTGTATTTTGAGTTAAGACAGGCTGAAAGTCCAGTTTTATTTTAACCAGTGGTGGCTCCAGAGATATTTTTCTGCAGGTGCTAAGGGGGGGCTAAGCATTTTACTGAAGATGCTATGAAGGATCATTTGTTCTTTCAGTTCTCAAGGTCAATGTATGTCATTCACATCACATGTGGTACATAAGGTGGAACGAAACTATGGACAGGGTCGACCGTGGCACAGTGGTAATGGCAGTCGACCCCCGATCAGAAGGTTGGAGATTTGAATCCCGCGTCCGCCCACCATGTGTCGTTGTGTCCCTGGGCAAGACACTTAACCCCGAGTTGCTCCCAGTAGGTCTGGATGGCGCCTTGCAAGGCAGGCTACCACTACCGGTGTATGAATGTCTGAATGAATGGGTGGATGGCTGGTATTGTAAAGCGCTTTGGGGCTCCTCACAGGGGGCTGGAAAGCGCTATATAAATAAGCTCCATTTACCATTTACATCCAACAAAAATACAAATTGTAAAGAAAAACAGTAAAAAAAGATCGGAGACATGAAATAAGAAATATACTAAACTAAAAATACACTAAACACTACTAGTACGAAAATGCGCCAAACAACAGTAGCACGAACATGAGTCTGTGTGAGCAGATGAGGACGAGTGAAAACAGCAACATGAAATAGATCAGCAGCATGAGATCAGCAGCACATAACCAAATGGTATTACAGTGATTTGTTTTCACAGTGATAATTCAGACTAGGGGTTCATGAGTCTAACAACCTCGGGGTAGAAGCTTGTAGCCATAACGAAGGGTGAGATGGAGGAAGAAGGGTGACACTTTTTCCATCTCAGCCCCACTACATTTGTTTTATTTATTTTTCATTCATTAAAGTTTGGCACCCACTGGTCAGTTTACTGACCAACAACAACTTAATCAATATATTCTACAAAGTACTTCAGTGACTGATTCTGATTAGTAAAGGGTGAATATGTTATTACAGGGAGTTCTATACCAGAACAAATGAATAATCATCCGAATAAAGTTGTCTTTTAAGTTTTATTACAAAAATAATCAAACTAAAAATCAACAACAATAATAAACAAGCAATAATACGGAAGGGCATTGCATTCAACCATGAAAATATTTTTTTGGAGCTTATGTAGTAAAAACGTGATAATTATGTAGTAAAAACGTGATAATTATGTAGTAAAAACGTGATACTAAGTAGTAATAACGTGATACTATGTAGTAAAAACGTGATACTATGTAGTAAAAACGTGATAATTATGTAGTAAAAACGTGATACTAAGTAGTAAAAACGTGATACTATGTAGTGAAAACGTGATACTATGTAGTAAAAACGTGATAATTATGTAGTAAAAACGTGATACTAAGTAGTAAAAACGTGATACTTATGTAGTTAAAATGCGATAACAATTCAGGAGGAGCGTTTCCTTTAAATAGAGTAGACCTGCAGACTTCTACATATATCAGATGGGACAATGGTTAAGACCGTTGCCTTTCATGCAGATGACGCAGGTTCGAGTCCAACCTGGTCTGACTGATTTTTTTTTTTCTTCTTTGGATTATTTATATAATAATATTTATGCTGAAAATACTTTGCTTATCAGCGTGATTGGGGTGTAATGTGGTTAAGTGACGTCTTAATTTATTAGGCTTCATGCTGTCCGCTGCTAATATTTTAAGACATAACAGACACACCGGTCTTTCCTCATCTCCCACCTTCGTCACAGTGAAGCCAAGGCTAAATACGCTTTCTTATTATCTTCGTCTGTCTTCGCCTTTCTTTTCATCCCTGTTAAATATTTCTCCATGCTGTATCTTCACTGCACTTTCTAAAACTTCTCATGCGCTGCTGTGGCTTCTTACTCTGTGAAAAAACTTCTGTGCGCTCAGTCTGACAATAACAGCGCCACTGCCCCTACTGGCGCGGATGTGTAATTACACTTACCATTTCATACAGTTCAATACAGTATTACAAACCTATCAAAAGTAATGGCAAAAGACTGAAAATAGTTTATATATTTACAATAAATGCATGTACAAATAAGCTAACAGGGAGTGCCTGTATGTTGTTGTTTTTTTAATTTCGTTTTACGCAAGTTGAAGCAGTTGAAAGACTTCAGCTGGCTTAAAATTTGTTTACAGAACTCCTTTGGTTTTTTTATTTTTTTTTATTTTTTGGATGTGGGGCCCACATCCGATTGGCGGGCAGGAACATCTTGTGAAGGTCTCCCAAGAAGCAGTCTACACTTGTAAACATGTAGGTCAACTAAGGGTAATCATTGCTGTGAATAATCACGAAGTTGCTGCTGATCTGTTCATGTTGCTGTGTTCGTTCGTGCACACCTGCTAGCTCATACAAACTCATGATTGTACTGCTATTCATGTGATGTTTCTATGCTGTTAGTGCCTATATAAGGAAAATTTAACTTAGTTCATATCTTATATGTTACAGTTTTTCTATTACATTTTATTGTTTTATGTAATTGGGACCGTGTGTACATAATCTCGCTGCACTGCACACATCCCATTGCGAACAACAATAAAGAATCTCTGTAAAAAAAAATAAAAAAAACCAAAGGAGTTCTGTAAACAAATTTTAAGCCAGCTGAAGTCTTTCAACTGCTTCAACTTGCGTAAAACGAAATTAAAAAAACAACAACATACAGGCACTCCCTGTTAGCTTATTTGTACATGCATTTATTGTAAATATATAAACTATTTTCAGTCTTTTGCCATTACTTTTGATAGGTTTGTAATACTGTATTGAACTGTATGAAATGGTAAGTGTAATTACACATCCGCGCCAGTAGGGGCAGTGGCGCTGTTATTGTCAGACTGAGCGCACAGAAGTTTTTTCACAGAGTAAGAAGCCACAGCAGCGCATGAGAAGTTTTAGAAAGTGCAGTGAAGATACAGCATGGAGAAATATTTAACAGGGATGAAAAGAAAGGCGAAGACAGACGAAGATAATAAGAAAGCGTATTTAGCCTTGGCTTCACTGTGACGAAGGTGGGAGATGAGGAAAGACCGGTGTGTCTGTTATGTCTTAAAATATTAGCAGCGGACAGCATGAAGCCTAATAAATTAAGACGTCACTTAACCACATTACACCCCAATCACGCTGATAAGCAAAGTATTTTCAGCATAAATATTATTATATAAATAATCCAAAGAAGAAAAAAAAAAAATCAGTCAGACCAGGTTGGACTCGAACCTGCGTCATCTGCATGAAAGGCAACGGTCTTAACCATTGTCCCATCTGATATATGTAGAAGTCTGCAGGTCTACTCTATTTAAAGGAAACGCTCCTCCTGAATTGTTATCGCATTTTAACTACATAAGTATCACGTTTTTACTACTTAGTATCACGTTTTTACTACATAATTATCACGTTTTTACTACATAGTATCACGTTTTCACTACATAGTATCACGTTTTTACTACTTAGTATCACGTTTTTACTACATAATTATCACGTTTTTACTACATAGTATCACGTTTTTACTACATAGTATCACGTTATTACTACTTAGTATCACGTTTTTACTACATAATTATCACGTTTTTACTACATAATTATCACGTTTTTACTACATAAGCTCCAAAAAAATATTTTCATGGTTGAATGCAATGCCCTTCCGTACAATAATAACAAATCAGTCAAGGCTTAATTATCTTGTCTACGGCAAAATTAACACTTTGAGCAGGAATTATTTCAGTTTTATACGCGCATGAATTTAGATGCAGTGAGGCTATTTTAATAAAGTTTATTTTGGATTTAGGTTAAAAGTAGTTATTTAATGTGACCAGATAAGTCATTCATTATCACTGCAAGCCAGGAAATGATTTATCAAGTTGTATTAGCTAAAAATGGCATAACCAGAGGCATCATGTCACCAGTTTCTGCTCCTTACTGGGTCAGTGTTGAGAGCATCACTCATCTTTGTGGGCTTCAGCTGGTGGATCAGATTTTTTTTTTTTACTCGATATAATCACTGATTTTTTTTTTTTTATTAGTTGTGTTTTGCGAGGAAAATATCACAACAACCACATGTTAAAGAATATTAACTCAGATGAAAAAGAAAATAATCTGATATTTTCTTGGGGGTGCTAAGGGGGTGCTGTGACTTTTCCAGGGGGGGCTATAGCACACCCTAGCTCCCCCCTGGAGCCGCCTCTGATTTTAACCATTTTAGTAAAAACAAATCAATCAGTCAGAGAAATGTAACTGTGTGGATGAATGAACAAAGAGCCGCTTCATCTGATGGTTTCAACGTGGATCACTTCTTGTCCTCCGTCCTCGGTGCCTCATTGGAACAACTTGTTCGGTGTTTGGATCTGATCTCGGCTCAGTGGTGTCTCCCCACTTCTCACATCCAGGTTGGACCAGAGGTTCCCTCATCGTGTCCTGTAGTGGAAGAACACTTCTCTTAAAGGGCTGCTACAAACAGTGAGGTTCATAAAACCATATATCAGACTTCTGTTGAATATAAAAAGTTTATATTGTCAGATATTTAACAGGTTTGACGTCACTTCAGCTCAAGTTTTGTACACAAGCTGGAGTTAAAATAACTTGCTTCAAAACTGAGTAATTCCTAAATAGATTTTCAAAAGTGAAGTTCTTTGGAATAATGATCAGACAAGACTTCAAGATGCAAATGTGCATTTGAGTCTCTTGAGTGAAGAACTTTCTGGTTTTAGATATTTACTGAATGTGGTATCACAACATTTTTCTGCAGGACCAATTTCAGTTTTAACAAGTTGCAAAGATTCAGTCAGATGCAGCAAAATTCAACAATAATTGAATAATAATATGTAAGAATAAGCCTTTGTTAAACACATAACGTTTAGAAAACACTTTTGCAAGATCTAGTTGAGAGGCATATATCAGTCAGGAATAGCAATATAATAATATAAGCATTAGATAAAAACTAGCATTAGCATGTTAGCTCCACAAACAAATTCACCAGAATAAACAGTCAGCTGAAGGCTTTTTTCACAAACAGCTATATAAAAATTGAGAGGCATATAAGTCAGAAATGCAAATAGACATAAAGGGCTTTCATGATTCAAAACGTACCTGCAGCCCAGCCTGCTTGTCAGTGCACGGCTCATTTTCCAGAATTTTTTTTTTTAAAATAAATAAATAAACGACCGGAAACACGCTGTCGATACGTAGAGCTCACGTTAGACGAGTCCAGGCCTCCAGGTAGGGGTGGGCGATATATCGAATATACTCGATGTATCGTGATATTTTAAATGTACGATGGTTAAAAGGGCTATATCGTGTATATCGAGGATCCTCCTGCTGTCGCGCGGGCTCCCACTCGCCCCCCTCCTTCCTGCAGGCTGCAGGAGGACGGAGCTTCGGAGACTTTCAGCATATGTAAACACGGCAGATATGAAGAGCGCTGAGGGGGAAAAACAATGTTCTGAGCTAGTTTGGATTAAATTGTCAGATGAGGGCATAAAAAATGTTTTTGTAGACGATGCTGAAAATAATCCCGAAGAAAGGTCGGAACTACGAATCTTTTTCACCATTTAAACAGCGGAGTGGAGCATGAACGGCAGAACCAAGTGTTTTTCCAGCCTGCTGCTTCCTTAAAACAAACCACGGGTCTGAGCTCATTTAGTCATGCGTGCACCGCAGAGAGAGGTGGAGACATTAATAAATCAGCATTTTATCATTATCGCTAAAGATACGGTCCTTAGCGGCTAACAAGATGGCTAACGCGTTAGCCGTCTTCTTCCACAGCTGAGACTGACCGTGTCTTTAGCGATACAGCTGATTTAATAATGTCTCCACCTCTCTGTTCACGTTTCTGAGTGGAGGCTGTCGTGTTTTTACACAAGGATTCAATGCGACACTTTGTAGAGCAACTTAGAGAACGTCTTCGTGAATCCGGAAACAACCCCCTGACCCTTTCACAATAAAACCGGATACAGTACACAGAGGCTCACTGTGATAAATCTGTTCTTGTTCAGAGGTTTTGCAGACATTGCCTGAACTTGGCACAGTTTGAAACTTGTGCACATTTTGTGGTTTGTTGTTAAAAATTACTAGCACATGCAAATAGTTGAGAGTTGTTACCTGTGACTGTTCTGGGTCAGTAAATTTTATGGCCACTGTTTACACTTTTGTTTTTGTATTTTAAAGGCCTTAAATGTTTTGATTTAATATTTTTTTAATGTTAAAAGCACAAGAGCACCTTTTTAAGTTTAAATTATTTATTCTTCCTTTTTGCTTGAAGTACTTTTTATTTATGTGTGCAATTGATGGTTAAAATAAAATATTTAAGTTTGTTCAAATTTAGTGTTGACATTTTTTAATCAATTTTGAATCATTTTTTCATTGATTTTGGAGATATCGCGATATATATCGTGTATCGTGATATAGCCAAAAAATATTGCGATATAATATTTTCCTCATATCGCCCAGCCCTACCTCCAGGGCGGCGAAAACTGCGCCTTGAAGACTCCAATAGTTTTGTAAAGTTGGGACATAACTGCGCATGCGCTACTAATAATGAGAGTCAATGGATAAGCTGCCGATGCCCACGGAGGACCGGAAGTACGTCACAATCAGAAAACGTTTTTTGAAACAAACAATATAACTCATCATTACTCATAAAATATTTATCCTACAAAACTAAAAACATATATGCATACATTTCAAAATATTTTTATTTTATTATTTCATTTTTATTTAAAAAAAAATTAAATCTTCAAATGGTGAAGAGCTGCAGAGGTTCCAGAGGGGCAGCGCCCTAGCGCCCTCTAGTGGCGGCCGCCCCTGGACCAGACTCATTCTTGTTAGATTTATCTACCTGGATTATTAAGCATGCATCAGGACATTTCCATCTTCCAAGTGCCATATCTTCAGATGCATGAAGCCAAAACTTAAGTCAGGTCAATACTTAAATTAAAAAAATTCACAATAATTTCTGACCAATCATAGTTCAAATTATTTTTTTTAAATCCAGAAAAGAAAAGAAAACTACACTGCAAATAGCCATGCCACAGCTGATTACTCCTGATACACCCACCATCTCATTGACTTCCATTATAAACCTTTCACACTCTGGTCTCATGAGTCATCGGTTTTTAGGTTCTCAGCTGTGTTTTCTTGGGGTTTATCCAGGGTAGTTATTCAAAGGACATGACTAAGCAGCAAGAGCCTTGCCCTGTGAAGGGTTTGACTTCTGTGTAATTATTGTTTATTTGTGCTTATTTTCATTTAACAAGGGAAGTTAACTTTTACTAAAAGTTTTCATAGACCTGCTATGGTCCAGTCATGTAATCATGTTAAGGTCAGGGACAGTTTATTTGTTTGATTTATGTTTATGTTTATGTTTAGATTTAACAAAATAATGTAAGTTTAAATTCTCAGTGTAGGTGCACTTCTGTTTCTTCCTCTGATCTCTGGCTTAGTACAATCTTCTCTGAAGTCTTGTCATAATCTCTTTAATCTAAATCCTTGTTTTTAGCTCCCTATACCTGTAACTTTTGTCCCCTGTGGGTGAAAATGAAGTTCAACAGGAAGGAGCCCAACATTAATCATGATGTCCCAATTACATAGGGGTTAGTGGCAGGGACTCTGCAGGCAATCCTGTTGGAAATCTCTGTTACGTCTTGGTCTGGAATTCATGAAACAATCTGGCATATGCTTTTTTGTAATTTAGTCATAGGTTGTTGAAGCTCAATTAGCAAAGGTGGGCACTAATGCGCTAATACGCTAATAGCGGACCTAAACAATTTGTTAGAGCTATAGCGGATTTACTAATTTTTATAATTCATAAGCGGATTTGCGCTATTTCTATTTAAAATGCAGTACCGCTAATAACTAATTATCTATCAGTAGAAACGAAAAAACTTGTTTACGGGCTCTTAAATCAACCGGACGACTGCTCACGGACCACATCCGGTCAGCGCCGGATGTGGTCCGTGAGCAGTCGTCCGGTTGATTTAAGAACGGGGCCCGCCCTAAGGGGCCCTATTGGCTATTGCCTGTTATGCGTCACCGCTACGCGACGCGTCAGCGCCTCATTTGCTCTGCTCAAAATGGCTGCCACAGAAGCGAGCCCGCACGAAGGACTTACTTTACAAGAAAACACGGTAAAAACAATTATTTCTTTGCTAAGAAAAAATAAATTTCTTAGCTGACTTTATAGCACAAGGGTTCCTGAACTTAACCGTTTCACGAAATAGTCAAATCTGCTGGATTTTAAAAAGTAGTTCGCCATTTCATGCGCGCGGGTGGGACGGCTTTATTTCTTTAAATTTAGCTAAATAAACGCTTAAAAAAAATATTTCTTAGCTGACTTTATAGCACAAGGGTTCCTGAGCTTAACTGTTTCACGAAATGGTCATATCTGCTGGATAAGAAAAAAGTAGTTCGCCATTTCATGCGCGCGGGTGGAACGGCTTTATTTCTTTAAATTTAGCTAAATAAACGCTTAAAAATATATATTTCTTAGCTGACTTTATAGCACAAGGGTTCCTGAGCTTAACTGTTTCACAAAATGGTCAAATCTGTTGGATTTAAAATAGTAGTTCGCCATTTGCACTTTAGCACTTTTAAAATTAGCTTCTGCGAGTTTTCCTAAGACATATGCGCTTTTGAAATTGCGGACCTAAATAAATTAATAAGCGCTTTAGAAATAGCGGAACTAATTTTTGGATTAGCGCTGCCCAGCACTGTCAATTAGTAATGAGTTTTGATGTCTGGCACTGGTGTTCTTATACAAATAGTCATTTGATATTGTCTGGGAAGCTTTGCAGATATCCAACCTGCTCTGGGGTTTCATATGTTAGGATTACTTTTTCAAGTTTTCATCTATAGGGTAAAAAAATGCACAATACATGACTCTCCTCAACTATTAAAGATTAAAGGGGTGGCCATGGCGTAATGGTAATGGCAGTCGTCCCCCGATCGGAATGTTGGAGGTTCGAATCCCGGTTCCCCACACCATGTGTCGTTGTGTCCCTGAGCAAGACACTTAACCCCGAGTTGCTCCCGGTAGGACTGGAAAGGCACCTTGCATGGCAGTCTGCCACTACTGGTGTATGAATGCGTGTATGAATGGGTGGATGGTTGGTAGTGCTGGGCAGCGCTAATCCAAAAATTTGTTCCGCTATTTCTAAAGCACTTATTGATTTATTTAGGTCCACAATTTCAAAAGCACTTATGTATTACCAATGCTAGCGGACGCTAATGCTAACACGCTAACCGCCATTTTGAAGAGGGCAACTGGCGAAATAATTTTTTTAATCCAGCAGATTTGACCATTTGAACCGATTAAGCTCAGAAAAACCTTGTTTTTCTGAGCTTAATCGGTTCAAATAGTAAAAAAAAAAATATTTCGCCAGTTGCCCTCTTCAAAATGGCGGCCGCCATTTTGAAGAGGGCAACTGGTGAAATAATATTTTTAATCCAGCAGATTTGACCATTTGAACCGGTAAAGCTCAGAAAAACCTTGTGCTATAAAGTCAGATAAGAAATATATTTTTTCTCAGCAAAGAAATAATTGTTTTTACCCTGTTTTCATGGAAAGTCCTTATCTTCTGTGGCCGTCGCGGCCGCCATTTTGAAGAGGGCAGTGGAGAAATACTTTTAAAAATCCAGACGTGTCGCATAGGCCACTGAGAAACATCCATAAGTTCACCCTCCATGTTAAAAACTCTTCGTCTGACTCTTCGAAAACAAGCAATAAGGCTGCAGAGTAAAACACTGGCTGCTAACTAAGAGCGCTCGCTCTAGTAAAGAGACTGAGAGGACGCTTTTTTGTCACGGACCACATCCGGCGCTGACAGGATATGGTCTGTTAGTAGTCGTCCGGGCTTGTAAATAAGTTTTTTCGGTTTTACTGATAGATAATTAGTTATTAGCGGTACTGCATTTTAAATAAAAATAGCGCAAATCCGCGTATGAATTATAAAAGTTAGTTAATCCGCTGTAAAGCTAACAGATTATTTAGCTACGCTATAAGCGGATTAGCGCATTAGCGCTCTCTAGCGGTTGGAGGCCCACCACTGATGGTTGGTATTGTAAAGCGCTTTGGGGCTCCTCACAGGGGGCTAGAAAGCGCTATATAAATAAGCTCCATTTACCATTTATAATATCTATCTCCTCCCCCCCCCCCCACACACACACACACACACACAAAAGCCTGTGGCCCAGGGGAGAAAAGTGCACTACATTTGGGTGGGAGAGGTGAAGCACCCACATCTGCCTCCACCCTTATTTGCCCCACTGTGGGCCTTTTAGCAAGGCCTAATCTAATGAATCTAGCAGATTGCATTGAATCTTAACTTTGTCACAGTCTCCCATCCTGAGCAAGAACAAAGGCAACAGTAGAAAGGTAAAACTCCCTTTTAACAGGACAGACTATAAAAATAAACAACCTGTATTTAAAATTCTGGCAGACTGAAATGTGGATGTATGCATTCCACACAGGACAAAATGTGTTTACACCCATCACTCTCACCCATAAGAACTACTGACTTGAGATTGAAGAAGGTGAAGGTTAGGTCAATGGTGAGTCACACCAACAGAGCTAAATGAGTGTGAGGCAAATGCCAGGGGCCCTCAGAACAAATGCACATCAGGAATCTCCCTCTACTTTTTCCATCCCTTCAGACAGACAAAATGAGAAGCGTTGGATCCTGGATGGTGACCAGGAAGGCCATAGTCGGACATAATTGCTGCTCCTGCCAAGGCGAGGAGGTCTAACCTTTAATTTTACTTGAGTAATGCCCCAGTGCTGGACGACAAGCCAAAAAAGTAAAATAAAAAGGCAGTTTCTTTCCTCAGAGGGTTTGTGGCACAACTAATATACTCAACTGTGGCTCTGTGACAAAAAAAATCTTGAAAGCTGAGCTCCTAAATTGTTTTGGTTACTTCCTCTCAGCCTCTCCACTGAGCTCCACAAATTAAATATCAGGTTCTGGCAACAGAAGCAGTTTGTATTACATGCAGACTTGTTTACAGTCCCAGAGTAGAAAAACTGCTGGAGGATCCAAACACAAAGTAAAAGGTAAATAAAGTTTATTCTTAGAAGAGGAGATTTATATAGTGTACAGGGGATGGATAGTCTGAAAAGGAGGGGACACATTAGTTTCTGTGACCATAGCAGGTTGATTCTCAAGTTCACAGTCTGGTAGACTCGGTTCGGTTGGGGACTAATATTCATAACATTCTGTTTGCATTTCAGCCGGTGCGGTTTGCATTCACACTGCACTGTGCAGTCGAGCCAATCTGTTCGAACCAACCTGGTCCCCCACTCGCCTGTGGTGGCGCTGCACCAAGAACTACTGAAGGAAACAATGTGAAAACCTCAGTAGAAGACACTTCTTCTTCTTCTGTAAAGAAAAACAAAAATGGAATGGCATCAGATTTCAATGGTTGTAGGTTTTATGTATTGTCTGTGGCACATGTGCCAAACAAACATTTTTCAACAACGGACTCAGCATGAGCAGAAGATGAGGCAGAAGACCATGGCGAGTGTTGTTTTCATGCAAGGCATCGTATGACAGCATCGTATGAGGTGGCGTGCACGGAGTAGAAGCACATCCAGGTTCATAGTAGTACTGATGTCTATCATATACAGACGTCAAGCAAGGTGTACATGAGTTACTTCATTGCTATTATTGTTCAATAACATAAAACTTGTAATCTAAAAAAAATCAAATCAGTTATTCAACGTCAAACAATACAAATGACATTCAACAGCAGTGCTGAATGTGGCTTTCTCCTGTAGGTTTCCTTTAATCAAAATTATTTAAACTAATTAGAACAACTGACTGAGCTTAATTTTGACGTGTGAGACACATTTCCTTTGTTAGCCACACAATATATCAGCCTGTTGTATTTTGCATAATTACTGTGAAACAGCAAATGAAGAGTGGGCAGATTATGTGGGCAGATTGTGGCAGCACGGTGGCACAACTGGTAGAGCTGCTGCCTCTCAGCGAGCATGTCATTGCATCAAATCCTGGCCGGGGGCCTTTCTGGGTGGAGTTTGCATGTTCTCTCCGTGCATGCGTGGGTTTTCTCCGGGTGCTCCGGTTTCCTCCCACAGTCCAAAAACATGCATGTTAGACTGATTGGTAACTCTAAATTGACCCTGGGTGTGAGTGAGACAGGTCACTCTTGTAAATGAGTCCCCGTGGCTCAACGAGGCTAGCCTGTATAAATAAAGGTTGAATGAATTAAGAGCCTGTGGATTATGTGGATGACTTTGTCGATCCAGAGGGATTAGGGACGCTCTGTGTGCATTTTGGCACAGTAATGCTGTTGTGAATTAATATTATTTTTTTAACACAATTTTGTGCTATTACATTTCAAAATGTATATATTTTTTTAATCTCTGCATCTGACAGTTGTTTATATGCTACAGTTTTGCAAGAAAAAGACAACTTGTTCATACTTTTTTATTGTAACAAATACTTCAAATTTTATAGTAACAAATAATACTTCAACATTGTAACAAATAAAAGTTCGATATTGAACGTTCAACATTAGTGTACACATTCTTCTGAACATTTTAACATAATACTGTACTGTATGTATTATTGACAAACTTTCATATGAATTGTTCAAATAAATAATAGAGCTTATTTATATAGCGCTTTCCAGCCCCCTGTGAGGAGCCCCAAAGCGCTTTACAATACCAACCATCCACCCTCTCATACACACATTCATACACCGGTAGTGGTAGCCTGCCTTGCAAGGCGCCATCCAGACCTACCGGGAGCAACTCAGGGTTAAGTGTCTTGCCCAGGGACACAACGACACATGGTGAGCGGACGCGGGATTCGAACCACCAACCTTCCGATCGGGGGTCGACTGCCATTACCACTGTGCCATGGCCGCCCAAACTGTTTATACAGATAATAAAAGAAAAATATTTCAAAATACTTCACTGTGATATTTTCACTTGTATGAACTACAGAGGAAAGATATCTTTGTTGACATCACCTATAACATAGGATGTTGAATGCTGAGATGTGGCTGCCATGTGTTGCTCCTGTGGGGTTTGGGTTGGTGCAGGTTCAGTGGGGTGGGTTGGTATATTGCAGGGGTGCCCAACCTTTTTTGAACTAAGGGCTACTTTTGAAGTCGGCGGTTTGCCGAGAGCTACTCGTCCAGTCTCAGTATCAAAAAACATAATTTTTCATCTCTCTACTCCTCACTTCTTTAAAGTAAATAAAACAGAAAGTAATGTGTTGCTAGTTTTATTTAATTAAAGTATTTTATCAAAGTAAAAGAACACAATATTTGAAAAGCACACCATATTTTTTTAAAGAAACGAATAAACAACTGAAAACTCCCTCATTTACACTAACTATTTACAAAAAGTGACTTACAAAGGTGCAGACTTACAAATCTCCAACAACTATTTCAAACATCAATAAAACCTAAATATCAAAACTAGGCAGCTGCTCTGTGCAGCAGGATGGTGTGTCATCTGGTGCAAGCTGTATAAAATAAATGTGTCTCTACCTTAGTGGGACTTCTGACACTGAGAGGAGGAGGCCAGTGTCTCATAAGCGGGGCAGTATGAGGTGGTTGTGAGGCGCAGGCAGGTCTCCAGATGATCATCAGTCATTGTGGATCTGTTTTTGGACTTGATGATTTTCATGTGTGAAAAAGCAGACTCACACAGGTAGGTAGATCCAAAAAGTGCTGTTAAGTTCAAAGCACATCTTCGGATGTTAGGATACTTTTCTTCTGACAGCAGACTCCAGAACTCTCCATCCACGCCAGGTGATGCTCTGGATTTGATCCCAATGTCATTTTGCAGAGTCAACACCTCATTTTCAACACCAGAGATGTCCAGCTGAAACACAGACACCAATTTGGACACAATGTCATCCACATCAACATTTCCAAAAGGATAACACATGTAGCTGGTAACAGGCTACTCATCAAACTGAAGAGAGAAACACTCACGTTGTTCCACGTCCTTTTTTAGCTGCTCCTCCACATCAACAGCCATTCCCTCACATGGCCGTGTCACTGTTTGTCTGGACAACTGCACGTCTTTAATAGCAGCTACGATCTCACTTTTATTTTAAACCCCAGTTTTGCAGCAACTCCACTGGCTTCCAGTCACATTCAGAATTCAATTTAAAATCCTGTTATACACTTTCAAGGCTATTCATAGCCTCGCCCCTCCTTACCTGTCTGATCTCCTGCACATTACCACCCATTCACGCTCCCTTCGTTCTTCCTCTTCCATCCACCTCAACGTGCCTCTTGTCCGCCTCCGCACCATGGGACACAGAGCCTTTTCTCACTCTGCTCCCCAACTCTGGAACGCTCTTCCCCCAGACATCCGTAACATTGACTGCCTTCTGACCTTCAAATCAAAACTCAAAACTCATCTGTTCAAGTTAGCCTTCTCACTTTAATTTTTCTTTTTTATGTAGTTATTTTATATATTTTCTTTTTTGTGTGTTTTTTAATTGATTTTAATTTTTCTTTTTACCGGTATATAGTTATTTTATACTGTTTTTATTGTGTTTTTAATGCTGTAAAGTGTCCTTGAGTGCTTTGAAAGGCGCTACCAAATAAAATGCATTATTATTATTATTATTATTTTTAAAATCATGAAAAAGTACATCTGCAGCCTCAATAAACGCTTCTTTCATAACTTCTCCATCGCTGAAAGACTTCTTATGTTGAGCCAGGATGCAGCTAACACGGTAGGAAGCTATCTTTACCTTTTGTACTGGGCCGAGTGAAGACCGATTGCTGGGCTGCAAGCTTGTTTTTATTTATTGAATTACAGATGAGGCAAATAGACTTCGAATTAGAATAAACAAAAAAATAATCCTCCTCCCATTCTGTGTGAAAATAATAAGTTTTCGTTTGCTTGTTCGCTAGTTTTGCATCCATGTTTACTGCGTACTGACATTCACTCCACAGCGCTCTCACGCACCGATAGCTCCACTGCTGTCTTAAAGTCTCGTTAGTCACCGCACCCAAAACTCGCGAGACTATGTCTGTGAGCATACAAGATGGGGAGGGCTGAGGAAAGCGTTGCTGCGCATTGGAATATCGTCACTCCTCCCACCCCCCACCTCCACCACTTCTGCCGGAGTTAGAATGAAGCTTAGCAGCGGACATGTCACCTCCACCACTTCTGCCGGAGTTAGAATGAAGCTTAGCAGCGGACATTTCACCTTGTTAACAGCTGAGAGCCGGCTCGTCAGCTGTTAGACAGGTTGCGCTTCGCGGGCGAATGGGAACCAGCTGGCGGGCGACCGGTCGCCCGCGAGCGACTGGTTGGGCACACCTGGTATATTGTGTTGGTGGTGAGTATGTGGGAAGGGCTGGTGACAGGATGCAGTGGGCCACAATGGGGCCGACTGGAGTGGCAGATATCCACTGCTGTGTGGTAGGTGGTGTCACTGATTGTGGCATTGCAGCATGAAGAAAAGTAGACATCATATGAAGGAACATCTGGCTGTTGGCCCTCTGCTGCTCTTGCATTAACTGAAAATGTCTTTCTTCAGCTTGCTGCTGCATATTTAAGAAGTTCTCAAAAGACGCAGACTCCTGCTTCATTCTTTTGCATTCATCCTCATTCCCTTTTCTCCGGTCATCCAGGTAGCTCTCAAACAATTTCTCAAACCTGTCAGCCTTGGTTCCTTTTCTTCCTTTTCTGAGCCCCAGGTACAGCCAGCTTTGGTTGGCCCCTTTCTTCATCCAGCAGGAAGCTTGTGGTGCTGCCTCTTCAACTTCAAAGTCAGTGGTACTTTTATCTGCATGACTAAAATGTCACTACAGTTACACACTAGAATTATCCATATTGGCTTATCTATTTATAATAAATTGGGGCAAATAAACGCAAACTGGCAAGATGTAACTACTGTATTCATTTTATAATGAAGCATAATGTCAGTATTGAAATTGCTCAAGCACTAAAACATAGTATAGTCACCCACTTACCAATTTTTCTGAGTCCCCTGACCCTGCTCTGTGGATTCGGAGTCGCTTGGTGCCAGGGTGGATGGCGGCTGAGTCTTTGCTTGGTATAAGTCCAGAACATGTTGTGGGCTGCTCGTGGGTCAAGTGCCAAGAACAACATCTAGTTCATCTTACCAAGGAAACTTTTCCTTCGCGTCACCTGAACAACCACTTTTCCTGAACATGTCACATATTTTAATGTATTGTTGGCAAAGTTTTTTTTAATCTAGTTGTGGCACTATTCAACTGTGCGAGGGAGTCCCAACTTCTCAATTTTCAAACTAATAAGCTTGTAAGCCTCGTTGTTGTGAGTTGTATTCATTCATTCAACCTTTATTTAGTCAGGTAAATCTTTTGAACCTCATGGGCTCATTTACGAAAGCGACCTGCTAAAACTAAAGAACAATGAACAGCAGTGGTAGAATTTCCTTAAACAATAAACAAACAAACAATAAACAATAGAAAACAAAAGAGAGAAAAAAACAAAAGAAAGTTTTTTTTTTTTTTAACAAAGTATCAAAAAACTAGCAAAACATTATAAGGTAGACGTATAAAATCAAAGACAGGAACAAATCTGCATTGGTTTTTGCCAGGATTCCAACAGATTCTGAAAACCATTTAGAGAAGTCAAGGTCGAGAGCTTCAGATCTTTTTGTAAGATATTCCATGAAGCAGGAGCGGAGTAGGAGAAGGCCCTTTTTCCAAGTTCAGTCCTCACTGACGGAACACTGCAGGTAATCATGTCCTGAGAGCGCACACTGTAGCTGCACTCACGCAAAGACATGTAGGAGGAGATGTATGAGGGCAGCAGACCAAGAAGTGATTTAAAGATGAAAATGTACCAGTGGAAGAGTCTGCGTGAGGTTAATGATGTCCAGTTAACCAGTGAATACAGGGTGCAGTGGTGGGTACGATAATCACAACCAGTTATGAATCTTAGTGCACCATGATAGACAACATCCAACATCCGCAGGGTGCTTGTAGGAGCATTCATGTAGAGAATGTCACCGTAATCAATGGAGGGAAGGAAAGTCACAGACACAAGGCGTTTCCTAACATTCAGTGATAGACATGATCTGTTTCTGAAAAAGAAACCCAGTTTAACTTTCAGTTTCTTCACTAGGTTTTCCACGTGGAGTTTAAAAGAGAGATGTGAATCGATCAGGATACCCAGATATTTATAGAAATCAACAAACTCAATAGGGACACCATTTGAGTTGTAACAAGTAACTACAAAATATTTTTGTCTGACCATACTTTATCTCCTCTTTTTTTTTTATTCATTCATTTTACATTTAAAATACTAAAGAAAAAATATATAAAAAAAACATTTTACATGTAATATGAAAAGAAAAAACATAAAATGAAAGGTGGCAGAAAGAAGAAGAAATATTATTATATCTGCCCCTTAAAAAAAAAATCAATTCAAACAATAATTATCTATGAGTAATCGAACAAAAAGAGTAACTCGTCACAGATCTAAAAATTTCTAGTACAATAAACATTTAAACTGAAAATTTTAGTATTTTGTTAACAATTTAGTTTTGATCATTTTTTAAAACACAAGCACTGATTTTGCATTTTTAACATCATTTCCTAAACCGTTCCACAAATCAACTCCCTGTTGATTAAAAACTAGACCGTCCCTTTAAACTAGTTTTGTACTGTGGTTTTGCAAAAATCTCAATTCCCTTAAGACTGTAACAGCTCGTCCTCTTAACAAAATGCATTTGAACGTTTGAAGGCAGTGCATTAGCCTGGTTAAAACCAGACCCTGTCCTTCACTTCGCTTCAGACAAGGGTCTGGACTTTCTCCATTGACAACCAATTCTTGCTGGAGGCGTGGGCTCTGCTGATGGCTGCTCCCCCGTGGTCTGCTGAACTTGACTTCAGCTCCGCCTCCTGCTGAGTTTTCTCTCGCTCCGTTGCATATTGTGTTTATATGTTAATAAAACGTCCTAATAAAATAAAATAAAACCATGGATCGCTGGTCCAACACACCAGAAGACCAGGAAATCTGATGGGACTCGGGCAGCAACTTAAAACCTGACTTTAATTCTCTCGTGACAACCTGAGGCATTTCCTTGTTCAGCGGAGGGAGAGGAGGAGGAGGAGGGAGGAGGGAGCGAACACTTGACTTTTGGGAAAAAAAACAAAAGAAAACTCCAGATAAGGGATTAAGAAGGGGAAATTAATAAATTTGTGTCACATATAAAACAGTCCTGCATCGCTTTGCATCGCTTTGAATGAGAACATGCGGCTGCTCGCTGGCTGCGCTGGGACAGGTGGGGGCATTTCCTTATCAGCGGAGGGAGAGGAGGAGGAGGAGGAGGGAGGAGGGAGCGAACACTTGACTTTTGGCCAAAAAAACAAAAGAAAACTCCAGATAAGGGATTAAGAAGGGGAGATTAATACATTTGTGTCATTTATACAACAGTCCTGCATCGCTTTGCATCGCTTTGAATGAGAACATGCGGCTGCTCGCTGGCTGCGCTGGGACAGGTGGGGGCGTGGGTTAGGGGCCAAAAACTCCGCCCCTTCTGTTCTCTGATTGGTCCGGTCAAAAATCTACCGGAGAAATCGTTGTCTATGAGAGAAGTCCCAGACTGTGCAGTGAAGGGAAATGAGAATTGAGCTGAGCTGTGCAGGAAGGCGAGGGCCAGGCTAGCAGTGCATTATTATGAGCTCTATACATTAGTAATAAAATATTATAGTCCACCAAATCATAAAACTTCAGTAATTTGAGTTGGTTAAATAATATATTTGATAGATGACAGTAAGGCTCTCTTGTAATAATTCTCACAGCTCTTTTTTGTAAAATAAAAATAGGCTTTGTTATAGTTTTGCATGCCTTTCCCCAAACGTCAACACAATAAATTAAATGTGGAACAAAAATTGTATTATACAGCAGATGTAGAGCTTTATCATTTAACAAATCCTTTACTTTATACAGTACTGCAGTAGATCTAGATATCTTAATTTTAACAGAATTTATTGCTGTTTCCACAACAGTTTGTCATCAATAACCACACCCAAAAACTTCACCTCACTTACTCTGCTTATCTCAACACCATCAATTTAAAAAGAAAAATCTAGTTTTCTTTTTATTACTAAATAACATATAATTTGTTTTATCTAGGTTTAATGATAGCTTGTTCAATTTAAACCAAGTTTGTAATTTAACAATCTCCATTTTTAACAACTCAGACATTTGTTTCAAATCTCTACCAAAATTTTTAAAAGTGGTATCGTCAGCAAAAAGAACACATTTTAGAAGTCCAGACACCTTCACTAAATCATTTACATACAAAATAAACAACTTTGGTCCAAGTATTGAGTCTTATGGCCCACAAGACTCAATACTTGGACCAAAGTTGTTTATTTTGTAAGTAAATGATTGTAGATTGTATATCATCAATTTGTACTAACTGTTTTCTGTCTTTCAAATAACTACATACCCACTGCAGTGCTAGTCCTCTAATACCATACATGTATTAGTTTAATTTATTAATGAGAATGGTGTGATCAATTGTGTCAAAAGCTTTTTTAAATCAACAAATAGACTAATGCAATGTTGCTTTTGATCGATAGCTGTGGTAATTTGTTCTGTTAGTTCCATAAGAGCCATGGATGTAGATTTTTTTTTATCTAAACCCATATTGACTGTCACTTAAAATATTATGTTTATCACTTTCACTGGCCGGGGCCCCTCGGCTCGCTGGTGGGTTGGGGATTCGTGGGCTGGGGGGTTTGGAGGCGTGCCTGGTGGCCCATGGGAGGGGGCAGTGTGACCCAGCCTGGGTGTCTAGTTTGTTATATGTTCTGAGAGTTGTTAGTATGATGGGTGGTATAGTATTTCTTCTGGGGTGGGGACTGGGTGGATGTCCTTGATGACGGTCTGGGACTATGAGTTATGCGTGGCCAGTTGGCTGTCCCTTTCCTATGGTGAGGGCACGCTCCCGGTGCTCCCTGGCTCTCTAGTGGTTGGGCGGGTGCTCTTGGCCATGTCGTCCATGTGGGATTTTGCGTCCTCTTGGGCGGCGGAATAACTGCGCTTAGTAGGGGTCTTGGCGGTGCTGGTGGGTGTGGGCTGTTGGCCTTGCTGCTGGCAGCCCTCGTGGTCCTGTCCCTCTCTGGTCTGGAGCTCAATGGGCATGACTGTTGGAGAGGTGTTTTGGCCTCGCTTCTTGGGTGGGCCCTGGGGAACTGGGGGGACCTGTTGGGTCAGCGGGGGAGCTGACTCCCTGCGGGAGCATTTGTTCCTGCAGTTATTTTCTCCCCATCCCTCACCGCACACCTCCGCCCTCTTCATTTCAAATTTAATACATGTAGGGATTTTGAGGCTCGGGTGTACTGCAACATTTTTACATCTGTGTTGTTCAGAACCACCTGGGACCAGTGTTGGGAATGTTGCTTCAAAAAAGTAATTAATTATAGTTACTAGTTACTTCGCCCAAAAATTAACTGAGTTAGTAACTGAATTACTCACCTATAAAAGTAATTAGTTACCAGGGAAAGTAACTATTGTTTGTTTGGTTGGTTTAAGTTTAGATATATCTACGAATTTTAAGTAGAAATAACTACAGCACCTCAACAGAACATGACTGGTTGACATACTATACTTCAAGTTTTTTCTTCATTGCAAAATACAGGTTAACAAAATAATATAACAATTGTGTTTTCAGCTCTATGTACACCCTGTACTGTTCAAGTGTTTTCTTAGAAATAAAAGTAAACAGTTAAAATAAGTGCTTTGTAGTGTAAAATAAAATCAAACCCTCACACAACTGGTTCTTCAAGAATTTTCTTAAAAACAAAAGAACCATTTTCACAATATGAAGTACTTTTAAAACAGTACTGAAAAGCTGAATTACCTGAGCAGTTGATGCTTCATCAGATCAGATTACGACGGACGTAGACGCTCCGGGACATAATGTACACTTCACATGCACGTTCTTGCCTTTTACCTCAAGGAGAGTAAAGTAATTTCTGTATTTCCACTTTGAAAACGCCAACTTTCCCTCCAGACTCGCCATTGCTGCCAGACTTCTGTTTCAGCAGCGTGTGTGAGCTGAACAACAAAACCGATTGGCTGACCTCTACCTGACACTCTACCTTAGCCAATCAGCATCATCCTTATTGTTTCGCCCCTCCCTCCCCTCTGCTCCCACGTCTATGCTCCTACCCTCCCTCCCCTCTGCTCCCTCCCCCTCCACCCTCCCTCACCAAGGGGAAAAAACGTAAACAAACAGCACGAGAGCCTGCGCGCGGAAGACTGAAAGTAACGTACCCCCATTTAGTGTTTGTAACGGTAACGGCGTTGTAACGATAGACATAGTAACTACTTAGATTACCCGTTAATGAAAAAAAGAACTCCGTTTGTAACGCCGTTTATTTGTAACTCCGTTGTTCCCATCACTGCCAGGGACTCAATTTTATTATACACCTTAGACATTCACTCATAAACATCCTCATAACATTCACATAAAGGAACTTGGGGTGGGCACTATGGTTAGGGATGGTGGGATGACACTACTCTCGTCTCCTGTGCCTGTGCTCACTTACAATGATGCATTTAGACAGTGTGGGTGGAGGGGAAACTGGCATTATGCCAGCCTTTGCTCTTTCTCTTCCCCTTTTAATTGCACTTTACTACAACACACTTCAACAGCACATCTGGGGGAGGGGTGGGTGTGTCGGGGTCTACTTTAAAAAAAAAACCTTTGCTCCCTGACAGCCATTCTCGGGGTGGGATCTGGTAAAGTGGCAGACCGTCGGGTGTTGTC